>LPNX011147537.1:138767-292627 GCA_001517045.1 Pseudotsuga menziesii
ATCGGAAAGATACTTGTAATTTAGGTGGCCAAATCTTTCATGCCAAATCTTTCTTGCCTCATTATCATGAATCAGAAGAGCAGAGGGGTTTGAGTAGGGTAGGAAGTGTGAGAACATGTATACCTTTTGAGCATGATTTGCAACTCCTTTTGCAATGACTTTACCACTTGAGATCTCTATGATCTCAACTTCATCAGGGGAGACTATGACCTTCTTTGGAGACCTAGTGTGAGTCATATGGTACACTGATAAGAGGTTGGAGGCAAGATCAGGCACATACAACACATTGTTGAACTGACCATGATCAAGATCAATCCTCCCTTTGCCCAAAATTTCAGTGAGAGAGTCATCTCCTAGTACTATAGGTGGTCCCTTCAACGTGTCAAGTGAGGAGAATGCCTCCTTGGTCGAAACCATGTGTCTTGAAGCTCCATAATCAATGATAAAACTGGGTGAGCTTGATGTGCCAGCAACCAATGCATGAACTCTCTCTCTGTCATCTGAACTTGATCCTCCTTCTCTCTTCTTTGAGCTATCTAGAAGGGAGATGCCATTCTTCTCCAGGAGTTGGGTCAGCATGTCTATTTGCTTCTTCATACAAGAGCTTTCAGTGTGATTTCCCTTATTGCAGTATGCGCACTTGCTCATTTCTCCTTTGTTTTTCTTCTTCTGGTAGTTCTTATTGGAACCTTGTGGCTCCTCTGGAGACTTGTTCTTGTCTCTCTTTTACTCAGGTGGCTTTTTAGCTTTCTTTTTGAATCCACCTTTGAATCTCTAGCAACTATAGCTTGGTCTTTGGATGGTTTGATGCTTCCCATCATCACTAGCTTGTCCTGCTCTTGTGTGAGAGATTCCATGAAATCTGCAAGGCTAGGCATCTTCCAGGTTCGAGCTATCAACTTTGTGGCATAGAAGGTCAAAAAAAACACTGAATAGTCAGGGCCAAGCTTTGAGAGAATGGCCAAGACCAGCTGATCATCCTTCTTTTCGATCCCACATTGTTTTAGCTGCAAAACAAGTGCTTTGAACTTGGAGAAATAGAGTTGCAGTGATTCAAAGCTATTGGGACTCAGGGAAATCAGCTCATTTTTTATTTGATGTCCCCTCATCTCATTTGTCTTTCCAAAAAGATCAGTAATCTTCTCCTGTACTTCATTCGGTGATGTCAATCCATCAAGATGGAAAAGGAGGTCTCTGGAAATACTCAGACACAAGAGACCATAGGCCTCATCCCTCCTGTTGTGCCATTTTATCTTCTCTGCAGCTACATTGGGCTCTGCTTCTATTTCCATAGCCACCCTGTAGAGGCCTTTCACTCTCAACAGTATCTCCATCTCTACTTTCCACTCAAATAAATTGAAGGGAGTCAAGATGATCTTCTGAGATTGATCCATAGCTTAGAAATTGTCCTGGATGTCAGTAGAAGGCTTCCAGTCACTGATGTCGAACCTGTAAAACAATTTTGAAGGAGAGAAATCGATCTACAATGGCTCTGATACCATGTGGAAATTGAACCCAGTGATAGAACAATTTTACTCACAACAATTATCAATTGATCATGCAAAATCACTCACAAAAGAGACTGAAAATGGAGCTGAACACTAAACTGTATTAACTCAGTGTACAATAGAAAACAATGTAACATAATAGGTTGCTGCATTGAATAATTACATAAGGGATTCGAATGCATGAGGAGGCAATTCAAATCTAGTCAAAAGCAGGCTTACTAAAATTAAGCAATTCCCCCATAGGTGCATAAAGTAGTTTCCAAATCAGTCATGGAGCTCATGAATTGGAAAAAGCACTTAGGCAAGCTAAAGAGTGATGGAATGAAAACTCATACATGCTTTTCAAAGGAGAAAAGAGTGGAGGATGTGGAGGACAAAAAACTAGTTAACCTCACCTAGTCAAACTTTCCCAATTGCCTTAAAGCACTGAAAAAGCGGGCAATAAAGCAGAAAAAGCAGAAGGTGCCTAGGAGGCCAAGAATAAAGCAGAATTGATTCCTTGAGGTTTTCCAAGTGCTACATGAGTCAAAATAGGCAAGTTTGACCACTATGGATAGGTAAATGACAACTTGCATAAGGTGGGCCACATGAACTAGGCAAATAAGACAAAAATAATTAAATTAATGTCTAAGGTAGCTAACTATGGGTTGATTATTCTAACACTTGGGAGGATAGGTGTGGTTGAGTAAATGGTGGGTGCGGTGGATAGGATATCCCAACAGGATGGATCTCGAGTCCAGGTGGTCCTCAGGTGTAGGGATAAGGGTGCCATGAAGCCTTCCTTTGGGAAGCTTCATGGAAACCTCTCTTTTTCACTTTTTACCAAGGGCATCGCTTCTAATCCACTATGACAGAGCAGTGACAAGGCAGAATTGTGCCTTAAACAAGAGGTAAAGGTAGTGACACCACCTACTATTAAGACATTGTAGGTGTTACTGAAGAAGGTAACACTCCTTGACTTAAGGGAAGAAGCGATGGTTGATTTTCATTTGAAGGATTGAAGTCTAGGCCAGTATTTTCACTTCACAACTTGGGATTTAGGGAAAATGCTGATGTTTGGGACCTCATCACATGATGATGGTGATATTTATGTGTAACATACATCACTCTATCAAAGGACTCATTCTAGATCTCTACAACTTCTAAGGGAATTCTTCTATCTCTGTTGTAACTCATTTGTTGTAGATCTGAACCATTCATACTAGAGGAACAACTCTTGTCCGCAAGAGGTGAATTTTTCCTAGCAACGGCAATGTACATAACTGGAGGGATTCCATGATGGGGAATCAGAATATCTGTGGTACAATATGCCACATCAATACTGGAGCTATATAGAAGCACTTCTCTAGGGATTCTAAACACTATTTCCATGCAACCCGTAAATCACAAGGGACATGAACCTGTCTAGGTCCCATAATAGACTCACCAATGTGCTATAGTCAAGTGAAAATTGGGGTCTTCGATCAAATACTTCATGGACCAATACCTTGTATGAATCTCAATGGTGCGATGATGTAATTGAAGTCGAGCACATGAGACACAACCATCCCGAGGGGAACTAATGACTCCTCTCAAGTGGTACAAGGAACTCAGCAATAAGGTGAATGAAACTAGGATAAAGGGACCTTTGGGTCTATCCTCCGAAATAGATGTGTTGATGTTGATAGAGGGAGGCCTGCAACTAACCAAGGAAATAGTGTTTCCTTGACAAGAAGGACGAGGGGTGACCAAAGATGTGGGACAATCTGGGGACTGACACACTGAATTGGGGAACAAGGGAAGGGAATCATGGGAGACTCTAACATAGTTTGTTCAGAGAAATGACGACAGGGCTGACCTAGAAGTAAATGCAACTGACTCATGGGAGAGGGATCATAGCTGAAATACCGGGAATGTAACTCCAAATGGGAAATACTGAGGGAGGTAACTAAACTAGTGATATCCAGAGGATTCGAGGAACACTCATCGTAGAATACTCTGAACAAAGGTGACCCAAAGGGGGAAAGATGCCAAACTGTGATATATGGGGTGGCATCAAAAGACACTATTATGACATGATATCGTGGACTTTTAGCAAGCCCAAGAAAGTAAATGCTCGCTAGTGTTTTCATTTTTAAAGAGTCTGAAAACAAGAAGAAGACTCCAGTGTGGTCTCTTTGTTTTTTGTAGTCTCATGAGTCCAAAAAAGGATAAAAGTGTGTGCAGGAGAGCTCTCCCTACCTTTGGGGAAGGAATAATTCTTTACCATTTGTATTCCAATCAAGCCGGAAAAGGTTAAACTTATACTAATTGGACGATCATCCAAATACTTTTACGAGCATGAACGAAACCAAGTTTTCTTAGCAATCTTTTATTGATGAGAAGGCTAGAAAAGAGCTTAAAGACAACCCATAATGAGCTTTTTCGTAAATTTTAGTCCCAATGCCAGAGAAAGCATAAAAAGATGCAAAGGGAAATGTTCATGGCCTGAGTGTGCCAAGCTGGTCCTTTTCTTATGATAGTCTACATAGTCCAAAAAAGGAGGTGAATGAGGATACATAGATTCCATTTCAAATTATTTAACAAGAGTGAAAGGAAGCAAGTGTGCTCGACAATCTTTTCATTCCTTTAAGAGCCGGAAAAGAGCTTAACAGAAACTCCATAATGGTCAATCAAGCAAGGGGGAAGTGTTCGATATATGGAAATATGTTATGTTGTGAACATGGTTGATTGGTATAAAATGAAGAACACTGTTGGGTCCCCCTTGTGGGATGATGGATGGTGGTAAAAAATGGTTGATTGTGTAGTATGGATGGAGTGAATGGCTCGTGAACGTGTCGATACATATGAGGGTAGATTCATGTGATGACATGTAAACCGAGGTGACTTCCAAGAAATGGCCTAGAAAATCATAGTGAGAGCACGAGACAAGGTTCTTGTAAAAATACAGAGAATGGAAAATCAAACATGGTGGCGCGTACGACGTCTCAAACAGACTCTGGATGACTCTAATTAGCTGCTAGTGATGCTTCCCCTGGTGTAGTGGTGCACGAGAAAAAACTAGACCAAATGGAGGTTTATGGGTATAGATCTAACTCAACATACAAGGTATGATTTGCGTGGTGCTATACAAATGGGAAATGGCTTGAAGAATCAGTAGGGAGGGAGGCAGTCTAGAAGGTCATTTCTCGACCCATGAGCTTTTTGCACAATGGTGGCAGCTTCCTATCCTTGTAGAGGATGATCCATACATGGGTATGGAATACTGGGGAGATACAGAGGGGCCTCAACCTATGGTACAGATCTAGGGACCTAACGGTATGCTAGCATGGTGGTAGCTAGATCATACGTACAACATATTGTGTACATGTGTAGACGTGGGACCACACCCTCCAGTGGGATACCAGCAGTGCAGGAGAAGGGGTTATATCCACCTACTCATGTGAAAATGATTCAACAGAGTTCTATAGTGGACTCACTATGACTAGACATGGAGAAACTACTAGAGGGGGTCACCAACTTGTAGTAAAAATGATGTAAAACAAAAAATAAAAACTATGCCCCAAGTGTTTCATGGTGAGAGACTTAGGCATAGGACCTCCAGTGAAAAGGATTGGCCTTGCCTTGGAGACTCTGCAGGTGGTGCAAAGAACATGGAAGAGGAATCTGGCATTCAATGGGAAGAACCGACTCCATGCCATGGGCTAAGTGAAATGGGGTAAAATGGGTGGTTATTTTGATGATCTCTCCATCGTCGCGAAAGTGGTGTCGGGATAGATCAGGTGGATCTTCCATGATTGAGGACGAGAAAGTACTACTGGAAATAGAGATCATGTAAATGGTATTTTTGTTCGAGGATGAAGCCAGAGGGTGAATTTCCTCAATGACGGTGATTTCGGACTGTAGCTAGGAATTTTGTTGTACCTTCTACAGACAGAAGTTGTTCCTCTGGTTTGAATGGTTCAAATCCAGAACAAATGGTTCACAATAAGGTTGGAAGACTTTCCCTAGAAACTACAAATACCTGGAATGCAATATTTGATGGAGTGATGTGGTTCTTCTCTTATGACAAGAGGTCTCCAAGAAAACACATGCAAAAACACATCAAACACACAAGAGATCAAAGATACCAGAACATCATCTATAGATCTATGTCAGTGACTAAGGAATCTGACAATAATATGCAAGATTATAACATAACAAATATATGGGAAAGGAACCAAATTTACATCAATAAAATGAAGAAATATTTTACAACATGTGCCTTAGTGTTGATATGCCCTCTCACAAAACCAACATCTCATCCCCTACAACTCCAACTTGCTCCCTCAAGCTCTCTTGAATGACTTAGGCCAGAATATCAAAGCAACAACATAACAATACTCTCTCCTCAACCATGGGAATTGAGTATGCTTTTATAGGCTTGCAATGTATAGGGATGGTTGAGAAATTGATGGGTGAGGTGGCTAGGAGATCCTACAAGGATGGATCTCGATCCCAACTGGCCCAAGTGATCAGGGATAAGGTTGCCATGAAGCCTTCTTTCGAGAAGCTTCATGAGATTGTATCTTTTTCACTTTTTACCAAGGGCACAGCTCTTTGTTCACCATGACAGAGCAGTTCTAGGTAGAACTATGCCTTGCTTAATGGGTCAAGGTGGTTCCACCACTTACTACCAATGCATTATAGGCGGTGCTAAAGAAGGTACCACTTTTTTACTAAAGGGTAGAAGCGGTGCTAGATTTTCATATACAAATTTGATGTTTGGACCAATGTTCTTGGCTTCACAGTTTGCGATTGAGGGAAACACTGATGTTTGGGATCTTATCACATGTTGATGATGAGATTTAGGTATAGCATGGACTCACAAGAGTGTTTTCAAAGGGTGTGAAGTACATATCAATACTCAGACAAGTCTGAGCAATGGTGAAAATAGTGGTTGTACAAACCGCAAATTGTGCACGGATGGTTGGTCCTTAAAGACTTGTCCTCGACTGTTGGTGGAGATAGGATGATAAATACTAGCGTACCATTGATTGTATCCATAGTGTATATGTGTGTGCAGAGGATAGGTATTTCTGGGCAATTTTGAGTTGCATGGACATCGCACAAAGCGCAAGGTGGATTAAAATAAGGCTTGGCTATTGTTTTGGTGGCATTGCCCCCAGCCTTCTTTGGGAGAGGAGGGGCAAGTTTGGGGATGGAATTCATGTTCAATGGGCCCAAAGGAGGGCATGAATCTATCTCTATTGGTTGGATGGTAGTCAACACAACCTGAGGCATCAAAGGTGGGGTAGGTGTTAAATTTTCATATGCTTAGCTAAGACATCAGTACTTCATTTCATTTTCATAACAAAAGCATATAAACAGGATCACTGAAAGATAGAAAAGCACAACCATACAAAAGTAACATAAATATTTATCCTGGGAAAAACCCAGCAAAAGCTTCCTCAATATAGATGCCCCAAAAAGATAAAAGATAAAAGATAAAACCAGCGAGGAGATCAAAGCCTGATCCTCCTCCTTCTCCAACTACTTCTCTTCTCCACTAATGTGCTACACAAGTGAGAGTGTGTGTTCCAAATGAGGAGAACCACACCTCTATTTATATTCATCCATTCACTTTAATTAACTCATCCGACATGTAGGCTCGAGTTAATCATGTAGGCTCAAGTTACACATGTAGGCTCAAGTAACCACACTGGGGTGCTAATGACCCACCTTTACAATTAGATGGGACTACCTCATGACTCTTATGAGTTCTTCTGATTAGAAGCATCGGGGTACAAAGATAATACAAGTGGTTCTCCTGGTAGGACCATCGGGGACCACAAAAGATACATATAGAATATTCTTCGAAGTTTTAATATTTCAACACTCCCCCTTAACGAGAAGGGTATTCTACAACAACAACAACAATAGTAGGAGAGAACATCATCAACATCATCAGGGTAACACATCTATAAATCATTGGAAGATTTTCAACATCATATAGTCTTCGTCTTCAATTTTCAACGACAACAACTCTTTGATCAGCATTAGCATCTTTTGACCTTTTGATCAGCAACATCTTCAACACTTTGACCTTTTGATCAGGAACACCTTCAGCAACATCTTCAGCACTTTGACCTTTTGAACAGAAACATCTTCAGCACTTAGACCTTTCAATCAGCAGCAACATCTTCAGCACTTTGACCTTTCAATCAGCAACATCTTCAGCATTTTGACCTTTCGATCAGCAACAATATCTTCAGCATTTTGATCAGCAACATCTTCAGCACTTTGATCTTTCGATCAGCAACAACATCTTAAACATTTCGATCAGCAACATCTTCAGCACTTTGATCTTTCGATCAGCAACAACATCTTCAACATTTTGATCAACAACATCTTCAACACTTTGATCTTTGGATCAGCAACAACATCTTCAACATTTCGATCAGCAACATCTTCAGTACTTTGATATTTCAATCAGTACATCATCATCGTAATACTTTGATCAGTACATCATCATCATCATACTCTGATCTTTCGATCAGTATATCATCATCATCACACTCTGATCTTTCAATCAGTACATCGTAATCATCATCATACTATGATCTTTCAAATAGTACATCATCATCATCATACACTGATATTTTGATCAGTACGTCATCATCATTATAAAAACATCATCATCATGAAAACATCATTATCATCAAAACATCAACATCATCAAAACATCAACATGATCCTTCCTTTCGGAATTACAGGATTTAGGTCTTTATGGAGTTACCATTGATCCTTCCTTTCGAAATTACGGGATTTAGGTCTTTATGGAGTTACTAACGATCCTTCCCTTCAGAATGACGAGATTTAGGTCTTTACGGAGTTACTAACGATCCTTCCTTTCAAAATTACAGGATCAACACATTTGTGGAACTCAAATAATCCTTCCTATTGGAATTATGAGATCAACACATCTATGGAACTCAGACAATCCTTCCTATTGGAATTACAGGATCAATTCAATGATCCTTCCTTTCGGAATTATGGGATTTAGGTCTTTGTGGAGTTACTAACGATCCTTCCTTTCATAATTACGGGATCAACACAGATGTGGAACTCAGACAATCCTTCCTATTGGAGTTATGGGATCAACACATCTGTGGAACTCAAAAAATCCTTCCTATTGGAATTACGGGATCAATTCAATGATCCTTCCTTTCGGAATTATGGGATTTAGGTCTTTACGGAGTTACTAACAATCATTCCTTTCAGAATTACAAGATCAACACAGATGTGGAACTCAGATAATCCTTCCTCTAGGAATTACGGGATCAACACACGTTCTCGAGTACCGAAGTCACCGGATCCATTCTGAACCAAAGTTCAAGGATGATACAATCCTACCACATTCATAGGGACCAAGATCTCCGAATACATATTGAACCGAGGTTTAGGCATGATGCAATCCACCACTTTCATAGGGGCTGATACCTCTGGATACATTTTTGAACCGAGGTTCAGGGATGATGCAATCCACCACTTTCACAGGGGCCGAGACCTCCAGATACATTTTGAACTGAAGTTCAGGGATGATGCAATCCTACCACTCTCACGAGGGCCGAGACCTCTGGATACATTTTGAACTAAGGTTCAGGGATGATGCAATCCACCACTTTCACGAGGGCCGAGACCTCCAGATACATTTTGAACCAAAGTTTAGGGATGATGCAATCCTACCACATTCATGGGGGATGAGACCTTCAGATACATTTTGAACCAAATTTCAAGGATGATGCAATCCCACCACATTCACAGGGGCCGAGACCTCCAGATACATTTTGAACCGAATTTCAGGGATGATGCAATCCCACCACATTCACAGGGGCCGAGACCTCCAGATACATTTTGAACCGAATTTCAGGGATGATGCAATCCCACCACATTCACGAAGACCGAAGTCACCGGATCTATTTTGGATAGATGTCCTAGGATTATACAATTCCTCTTCATTCTTGAGGACTGAGGTCGCCAGATCACTTTTGGACAGATGTCTCGGGATGATACAATCCCTCTTCATTCTTGAGGACCGAGGTCTCCAGATCACTTTAAGGAAAGTGCCCAGGGATGATACAATCCCACTACAACATCACTACTCCCCCTTTCGAGGAAGGTCTTTTCAAACAACACCAAGCTTGTCTTGAAAGTGTTCAAACTTTACCCGAGACAAAGGCTTCATCAGTACATCATCATTCAAACCATCATCATCTACATCTTCAGTATGTGAATACTGAACTATCACCATATGTATCTCCAGTATGTGAATACTGAAAGCATCATCATCTCTATATTCAGTATAGAAATACGTAATCATCATCATCTGCATCTACAATATGTAAATACTGAAACATCATCTATATCTTTAGTATGGGAATACTGAAACATAATCATCTACATCTTATCTCGTATGTAAAAATACCGAATTTTTATGTGTTACAATCAGAACACAGGGTTCTCTGTCATCATAAATCTAGTTATCACATAGAATCATTGTAGTATCCATCTTCAGGTCAAAGAGACCTGATATCAACTTCCGAATCCATATGACTTCACAACTTAGCAGAGCAATTTGCTATGTATTTTGCTTCAATCGTGCTACAAGAAACACTAGACTGTTTCCTACTAAACCATGAACTCATAGCAGACCCCAAACAAAATCATATACCTAATGTGCTTTTCCTGTCTGAGATACGTCCAGCCCAATTTGCATCTATGTATCCATACAATCTATACTCATGGCTACCATCATAGTATAGACCAAAGTCTATAGTCCCTTTCAGATATCTCATCACATGTTTTGCAGTTACTAGGTGAACCCGTCTTGGTTGAACAAGATATTGACTTAAGGTGTTCACAGCAAAACAAATGTCTGGTCTAGAATTTGTTAAGTACATTAATGACCCAATGATATGTCTATAATGAGTCACATCCACTAACTTTGATGAGTCATCAGCTAACATCTTCGGGTTGGATTCCATGGGTGTGGCCATGACTTTGCATTCCAACATATCAAATCTTTTCAAACTTTGCACTGCATACTTTCCCTGATTGAGAAAGATTCCTTCATATTTCTAGACCTAGGAAATAAAGTATTAGACCAAGGTCTAAATTCTTCAACGGAATTCTTCTTGCATTCTACAATTTTTTTCTCATTCCCTGTCAGAAATAGGTCATCCACATATAATAACAAGATGACAGGTTCATCTTCTACAACCTTGAGATAAAGGTTAGGATCGACTTTACTCTTGGCAAATCCCATGTTCGTCAGGAGACTATCTATTCTTCCATACCAAGCTCTGGGAGCTTGCTTCAGGCCATAGAGGGCCTTCTTCAACTTGCATACATGAGTCCATCTGTCTTCAACTTCAAATCCTTGTGACTATTCGATGTAAAACTCTTCCTCAATCATACCATTAAGGAAGGCTTGTCTTTACTTCATCATGGAAGAAACTACCATGATAGTTCTGAAGAAAGTATACCTTCCTTCTTGGAGTAAGTGTCTCTTCAGAATTAATTCCCTCTTTCTGAGAGAAGCCACAAGTCTTTCCTTACTTCTATTAGTGGCATATTTTATCTTACTGATCCATTTGGAAGATACCACATTCTTTCTTTCTGGTTTGAGTATTATACCCCAAACATCATTCTAGTATTCTTTCATCATAACATCTTTCATGAGTTCATCTTGTCAGGTCATCAACATATCCTAGTCTTCTGCATTCAATCTTGAATGTTGGAACCCACTTTACTCTTGGTAAAGTCTCGATCCATTAGGAAGCTGTCCATCATGCCGTACCATGTTGAACTCAGATATCTTCTATAGTCACTCCCCCTGAAGTGGAGTATCATCTTCCCTCTTCATTCTGTATAGGTGGTTCTATGCTTGACATATACTTGTCGATAGAGTATGTCATGTCATAGTCTATTCTTTCAAAGGAAACTCATGAAATTTTCTTTGTACACTTGTTCTTGTAGATCCATATGGAAGATACTATGTACTTCCCTTTATGTCTCAAAATCATATCGTATACATCATTCCCCATGATCAACTGTTATTCTTTGATCATAGCTTCTTTCATAGCATTCTTTTCTTCATCTTGAGTTCTCTCTCATACCCATGGTGGTATTCATCCTTCGAGGTGGATCTACCACTCTCTGAAGCTCTTTCTTCCGTCATGGTGTCTTTGACCCTGCTAGCTTCAGATTCATGTTCATTGGAGTGAATCTTGAATTTTCATCACTTGTTCTTCGGAACAAGTCTCATCCTTCTTTTCTTGTAGGAGGTTGTACAGGACCTTTCCTACAATTCAAATGCACTAGTTACATGGTTAGAACTATAAAACATATGCATAATGACAAATTATTATGCATCATACAATTCTTTAGCCAATACAACATTCATCCATGTCTCACGGAAACTTTCTAGATGTCTTCCATCTTTACCATGACATCATTGAGATTGTGCACTAATCCAATATGTCAGCAAAGAGGTTTGATAAGTAGCAATGGAGAGTTGTATGGCACCATGAGCTACTTACCCATCACAAGCATATTAGTAGTATAGAATCATTAATGCAAACAATCTATCATGCATAATACATCAACTAAATATAATCAAATGCATAACAAAACAATATCATGCAAAGACACTTGAATACTTATATTTTATTCGTTTCGTGGGTAGACTCCTTCTTGATCCTTCTACTTCATCATCTTATTCATTCATGACATCATCATTTCTTACCCAAATAATAAGATGGATAAGAGGTTCTTCAATAATTGAGTTATTCACATTACTCATTGCTTGAGGGATCTTCTTTGAATGGTGAGAGCTTGATCTTCAATTGCTCCCACCTTCTTCTTCTCTTCTTATGAGTCAAGATTCTTCTTCTTCCCAGAGTCTGTTGAAAGTAATTACTTCCTTCTGGCACACATTCCTTGAATGAATGAATTCTATGATCCTGGGAGACCATTCAAGGTGGCTATCACCACTTCTGCATTCTCCAATTCTTCTTCTACTGCTTCAAGATGTTCTGCATTCTGGATCTTCACATTCTTCAACTGTTTTATCCAATCCATCTTCTGATTAATGTTCTTATCTTCAAATATCTTGATCAAGGAATCAAACATATTCGGTGTTTTTAGGGAAGACACTTGTGGTACAAGTTGATCCATGATTGAATCAACAATGATATTCTTGGCCTTGATCAAGTTCTTCTTGTGTAAGGCTTTGAGCCTCATCTCCTTCTGGAACTGGAACCTCTCTACTCATGAAGGTGTCCAATTCATTTTCTTCAGAGAGATCAAATGCTTCCATGCTTGGAATTTGTCAACTTCACCAAGCTTATCATCAAGCTGATGTGATATATGACTTTGAAATGAGAACCTCAAATGCAAATAACAAAGGATTAGATCTTACTGATTTGAGGTGTCTGTCCTGGTTCCGGAGCTGGCTGATATAGGGTTTGCCACAGAAACCATAATTTTCAAAACTTGGAATATTTCAGATCTGACTAGATAGAAATATATATCTATTCAAATGGATCTATCCAAAGTACTCCTTTTCTGAAAATAGTGGAGGGAAGCTCCCAGAACAGGAAGCCCTAGTTTTCCAATTTCTTCTACAGAAATGCCTGTCACTGTTGCTGTGATATCTCCAAAATTACTTCTCCTCTGTGTTTGAAATTTCACACTGAGGTAACCTCACATGTTCCTGATCCAAAACCATAGGTTTAATCAGAATTGGTTTCACCAATTTGGATTTATGATCACTTTCCCAAGGTTCCTTGTTACAAGACTGTTTCGAACAGCGAAGTTGTATGGATTTCCACGTGTCACTGTTTCATATTCTAGGTCTACAGTTCAGACCACGAGAAGCAAATTCCGTTCCCTTTCTGGAACATCTTCAGGAATTCCATTTGGACCTCTATATCCCAATATATTTCAATTCTCCCTAGGTGTCCTTTTTAGGGATGAATTATGGAAGAGGATGGAACCCTAACTTGGAGGGATCATTTATCCCAGAATACAGCGAATATGAGGTGGAATTTTGGACACAGTGTACATAAGGATTTTATCTTCAATATCTACAATTTTCATCTCTTGAACCTTTGCCAATCTCAAGATATAGCAAATGTACCAAAACTTAGCAGTTTTAGTATTTAGGGTTTTTCTAGCTCGAGGTCAAACTAGGGTTTGACTTTCCCGGAGTTTCACCCAACCAAAAATATTGATCCAGGTATCTAAACTTCGATTTTGATGAAGAGAGAAATCCTATTCTAGGCTCACTCAAAAATTCTTCTTCTGCAAGAAGCGCTAATTTCCTGCACCGAAAACTAAAAATGCTCGGAATCGAATTCCGCTTCGACAGAAAGATGCGCCCTTCAATGGAGAGTTAGCCTAGCCTTCTTTTGTTGATCGATTGTGGAGAGAGAACCAAAAAGTAATAATCCCTAGTTCTGTAGATGCACAATACCTTCTTTTAGGGTGGCTCTGATTCCATGTTAAAGTTTCATATGCTTAGCTAAGACATCAGTACTTCATTTCATTTTCATAACAAAAGCATATAAACAGGATCACTGAAAGATAGACAAGCACAACCATACAAAAGGAACACAAAGATTTATCCTGGGAAAACCCTAAAGGGAAAAACCCAGCAAAATATTCCTCAATATAGATGCCCCAAAAAGATAAAAGATAAAAGATAAAACCAGCAAGGAGATCAAAGCCTGATCCTCCTCCTTCTCCAACTACTTCTCAGGCTCCACTAATGCGCTACACAAGTGAGACTGTGTGTTCCAAATGAGGAGCACCACACCTCTATTTATATTCATCCGTTCACTTTAATTAAATCATCCAACATGTAGGCTCGAGTTAATCATGTAGGCTTGAGTTACACATGTAGGCTCAAGTAACCACACTGGGGTGCTAATGACCCACCTTTACAATTAGAGGGGACTACCTCATGACTCTTATTAGGTCATCCGATTAGAAGCATCGGGGTACAAAGATAATACAAGTGGTTCTCCCGGTAGGACCATCGGGGACCACAAAATATACATATAGAATATTCTTCGAAGTTACAATATTTCAACAGTAGGTGGTTCAAAGTACTACACAGGAATCCCCAACATAAAATTAGGTAAATTTAGAGTAGCCACCACAGGCTTTCTCACAATGTCGGGTGGTGGGAATAGGAAGGGAATCGTGTGGATCGGGAGTGAACCCCAATAATTCCTGGGTGACAATGGTTGGGGTTGCGACTGATTTTGTGGTGTGGTTTGGATGGTACTGGACAAGATAATACAAAAATATGTCATGTCAGTCGGTGTGGGCGGGGGCGGTAAAGATGAGAAGGTTTTCGTCATATGCGCGTTGGTAAACAATCCTGGGTCCATCACAGATAAAGAAGGGATGGACACGTTGTCAATGGTAGTATTGATGGTAGGAATAACATGTTCCGGTGTGGCCGGTCCCCGTGGATCATAGTAAGTTAGTTGGTCAAGCATCGCGATATTTCCATCATGAGGAAACATCAGAAGTCAAAATATGGTGGAGGCCACGATTATCATGGAATACATGTAGCTACATCCAAGGAGGATATTATAATCAAGTTGGGTGTTAATAACCTCAATTTCAATAAAAACTGTTTTACCAGCTAATGAAATAGGAACATTCGGAAGAATTCCCTAGGCCTTTATAGAGCAACCATCGTAACCGCGAAGGACGATAGTGGACGGTTGGAGGGTAGGGGACCCGAGTTTCTTCCAGAAAAAAGTCGACATAACGCAAGTGGATAACCATTCATTAATGATACATCGATGTAAGACCAAATTTTGAATTGATACCAGAACTTGGAAGGCGATGGTAGATGGCATTCTAGGTTATCCTTGATCCAGATCAAACGTGATCAGCCTGGAATCAGAGGGATCCATGACACCTAGTGTTGATAACAATTTTTTCTACTGTGTCAAGCAAGTTTTGATCACTTCTAGAGCATACATGGTTGTAGTTGATTGGTCCAAGTCATCAACGATGCTGTAATTTAGGGCAGCTCGAGCAGTCACATTGTTGGTGATACATCGTATAGGAAACCATGGAACTCTGGTCGCCCCATCAATGGGGGGTGTAGGTAAGTGGAGAGGCATGTTGGAAGTGTTAGAGGTCGATGTCTCTGATGGGTCAGAAGTTTCTATGGCGGAGCCATACTAGTTGTGCTGAGTTTGGAGGTTGACTTCTTTGGTTGACAATGTCATCAGGTGATGGACTCCGATCTCTATAGGTGGGGCCGTGGCGGGAGCTGCAGGTGTAGGTGGGACCAAGGGTGTGGTTGAAACCATTCCCTTGTGTGGTAATGGGTTTTGGAGCACCGTAGGGGGAGGACCTGGTGGTGCTAGTTTGGGTTAAGCCTAGGCTACGACATTGGCATCCTATTGAGCTTCATTTTGGAGAAACTATTGGACGCGAGCCATGTGAGGGAACGGATGTGTATAGTGACTGTAGGTGTTACACAGGGCACATGGATGATTGGTCTATAACTATGGGTTCTTTCCTAACTAATCAGGCTGTTGGGGGTTCTGTGTTAGTGGATTGGCACCATTGTTGTTGGGGGGGTTAGGCTATTGGTCTCCTCCTTATGGGTGATTATTACCTAGGTTTCTTCCTCATTTTTTCTTACCCTTCCCTTATTGGTTGTTAGGGGTGGGTTGGTTGGGAAGGTTTTGCTGAGCGAAAACCTGTCCAATGGAAAACAGAGGGTACGAGGCTAGAGCCAAATTGTGTTGCACTGGTGATGCATAATAGACCGGAGGAGATGGAGGAGCTGCAAATCCGACCACTTGTCCCGAATATGGCTGTGTCATCCAAGTCATCCCATGGGCATACTTATTTGGTGCTGGATGTACATAGGAGGAGGTGGCTCCGGACTGAGCCATCATCTGTGAGTAATCGGGGATCTAGTTTGGTTGTGAAACACTATTGGTGTTGCATGGGTGCAGTGGAATCATAGGGAGTGTCACATAATACTAAGGGTGTTGTGTGAAAGAGATGATCACACCATCCACAGTGTGGGATTCTCCTGGCATATCGATGCGGGAGTTTTCGGCATGGGCAGCATCTCATATGATGGTATATAGATACCCAAACTGGGCATAGGTTAAGTAGAACTATTGAGCCTTTAATATGGCCTCTTCCTCATATTGGGTTCACTCAGAGGAGACATCCTTGGCTATGGGTGTGACTAAGGTCTTTAAAAATAAGTCAAGGAAGGTCTTGTCATCCAGTTGGATCTTACATAGCCTACGTCATCACTGCCACTCATTGATGTGGTTTAGACCTTGTAGATATAGGTGGGAAATTTTTTGCGTTAACATATGACTTGGGTGACATTTCTCAAAGAAAAACCAGAAGCCTTTGAGAAGTTCAACATATTCAAGGAAATGGTTGAAAATGAGACATATATGAAAATAAAATGTCTTAGATCAGACAATGGGGGAGAGTTTACTTCAAATGAGTTCAATGAGTTTTGTGAGATACATGGCATTAAGAGACGATTTTCAGTTGCAAAGGCTCCTCAGCAGAATGGTGTTGTTGAAAGGAAAAATAGAACAGCCCAAGAAGCTGCCAAAACAATGCTTAATGAAGCAAAGTTGTCAGATGTGTATTGGAAAGAAGCAATATACACAATTGTCTATATACTTGATAGAGGACAACTCAAAGTGAATAAAGACAAGACTCCTTATGAACTATGGTATGGAAGATCAGCCTTAGTCAAATATTTTAAATATTTCAAAGTATTTGACAGTAATTGTTACATTAAAAGGAACAAGGATGATCTTGGAAATTTTGACTCTAGGACTGATGAAGGAATATTTCTACGATATTAATCCACCAAGAAGGCATATAGATGTTACAATAAAAGGTTACACAAGATTGTATAAAGTGCAGATGTAAGAATAGATGATATAAACCCAAGAAGAGTAAGAAGTCATGACAATGTTGAAAATACAAATGATGAAGAAAATGAAGACTTGCAAACGGAAGAAAGTACTCATGATGAAGAAGAAGTAATAGAGAAGGAAGATACACAGGAAGGTGAAGAAGATTTCCCAAGACCTGACACAAAAAATCCATCTAGAAGAATACAGAAGAATCATCCGGAGACACAGCTCATAGGTGATTAAAAAAGTTGGAGTCAGTACAAGGAGACGATTACCATTTAATGAACAAGCCCTACTCTCAATAGTGGAACCTAAGGATTTTACAGAATCCAACCAAAATGATGAATGGGTCAAAGCCATGAATGAAGAATTAGATCATATTGAGAAAAATGAGACCTAGGAACTTGTCCCAATACCCAAACATAAGAATGTTATAGGGACCAAATGGGTTTTCAAGAATAAATTCAATCAGGATGGTTAAGAGATAAGGAGAAAGGAAATATTAGTATGTAAAGGGTATGCTCAGGTAGAAGGGATTGATTTTGAAGAAACTTATGCCCGTGTAGCAAGAATTGAAACAATTAGGATGTTTCTAGAACCCTCATGCCATAAAAATTTTAAAGTGTATAAAATGGATGTCAAGTCCGCATTTTTGAATGGAAAAATAGAATAATAGGTTTATATTAAAAAACCTGAAGGTTTTCTATTATCAAAAAATAGAGACTATGTTTTCAAACTAAAAAGGCACTCTATGGCCTCAAGCAAACTCCAAGCGCCTAATTTTCAAGGCTGGATAGCTATTTGAAGCAACAAGGATGTAAGAGAGGAGCCACTGAAAGTAATATCTACTTAAAAATCGAAGATGAAAATATGATCATTGTTGTTGTTTCTGTAGATGACATCATATTTGGAAGCAATTTATAAATACTAAGTGTAAACTTTGCTTCTGAAATGAAGAAGGAATTTGAAATGTCAATGTTGTGTGAACCAACATTTTTTCTCGGAATACAAGTGTACCAAACAAACAAAGGAATCTTTATCTCTAAAACCAAGTACATCAAAGACATGCTTAATAGATTTAAGATGGAAGACTCCAAACCCATTAGTACTCCTATGATCACAAGTTGTAAGTTGAATAAGGACAATGAGTCTTTGGATGTGGATCATACCATGCATAGATCCATGATAGGTGGCCTACTATATGTGATAGCTACAAGACCAAATGTGATGCAAGTTGTAGGATTGGTTGCTATGTTTCATTCAAGCCCAAAAGAAACACATGTATCAATAGTAAAAAGGATTTTTTTAATATTTGAAAGGTAATATGGAGTATGGGTTATGGTATCTGAAAGGTCAAGACTTCACCTTAAAAGCATTTACTGATGCAGATTGGAAAGGTAGTGTTGACGATCAAAAAAGTACCAGTGGAGCAGCATTTGTTTTAGGAAATTGTTTGGTATCATGGTCAAGCAAGAAACAATCCTCCATTTCACTCTCTACAGCATAAGCTGAATACATTGATGCTGCATCATGTTGCACACAGGTCATTTGGATGAAGCAGACACTAGAAGACTTACTTGTGAGGTATGAGCACCCAATAATAATAAATTGTGATAATACATGTGCCATAAATATGCCAAAAAACCCTATCATGCACTCCAGTACAAAACACATACCAATAAAGTATCACTTCCTAAGAGAACAAGTATCCCAAAAAGTAGTCAAACTAGAGTATGTTGACACAAAAGAACAGATTGTTGATATATTTACCAAGCCGCTACCCAAGGAAGCTTTAGAGCATCTTAGACGGAATTTGGGAGGAATCTCCTTAAAACAGTTGTAGAAGAGGAAGCATAATCTCAGGGGGAGATATGATGATAGTGGGAGTTGTCAAAAGGTATCTTTTGTCATTGATGTCAAAGGCGGAGAAAATTGACTAGAAGAAAATGCTTCCATTGATGCCAAAGGGGGAGAATGTTGAAAATAGTTGTCAATTGATGTCAAACGAGTTCAACAATGACAAAAACAGTGAACATGATGCAAAAGATAGAGAAATTACAAATTCAAATAGAAAATCAGTGATAGGGTCGATGACAACAGAAATATCCGCAAACAAAGCAGTGGCAGATAACAATTTAAAGCACCAAGAATATTTGGACAGATCCACAAATCGAGCAGTGGAAGCGCAAAGAAAAATTGGATGGTCTAAATCAGTTGAGATAAATAGTGGAAGATGATTTTGAGAAGATCGACGGTGGTGATTGATCTCTGCATAAAGAAAAGGGAAGATCCAAAAATCCGCATTTGAACATAAATCAATGGTCAGGAGTGAACCCACAAGGAAATTGACGTTTTAGAAGAAAAACGGAAACAAAGTTGAAGTAGAAAATTGTGGAGGTCCAAAATGGGAAAGTGTGGTTTCGCATTCCACAATCCACAAGATCGAAGGTCAAAAAGGAGTCTGAAAAAGATCAATGGTGTGGAAGAAAAATTGCGGAAAAGGAATTGCAGAAGTAACGATTGGAAATTTATGAGCCCGCAATCCGCAAGATTGATGGTCAGGAAATATTCTGCATAAGATCAACAGTGCAGAAATTTTTTTGCTGAAATCAAATTATGGAAGCACCTTTAAGAAATTTGGAAAACCCGCAATCTGCAATTTGCATATGATCTAAATATCAACGAACAGTGAATATTCTGCAAGAAATCAATTGTGCAGAAAGCATCTTGTCAAAAGGTAGTTGCAGAAAGGAAATTTTGAGAAAAATCAAAAAAGAAAATCCGCAATCTGCATCTGATCTCAGACCAATGGTCAGGGAAGGGTCTTGAAGAAATCAATGGTGTGGAAAGGTTGTTGTCAAAATACAATTGTGGAAAGATAAGGGAATAATAGAAGGATGATTACAGAGGTAAATCTGTGTTATATCGGTGGAAAAGAAAGAGTCTACAATGGATCAACAGATCAGGATGGTTGAGCAAAGGATATGTTGCATAAAGGCAATTGCGAAAGGATTTGTATTGAATAGTTATCATTTCACAGAGGCAATTCTGGTAATTATTTATTGCGGAAAGGTATGACTGATAAACCTAAATAGAGTTAAAGAATTGTTAAAATGAAGAATTGAGTTTTCATGAAGAGGCACGATCTAATAATGAAAAGGCGCAACGATGAAGAGATGCATTCACATAAAACATGTTAGAGGGTAATTATAGACAAAATGATGAGTGAGTAAATTTTTCTCAGTGATACATTTTACTATAGTTGTAGCAGATAGAGACCAAAGGAGAACCAGATATAGAAATTGTAAAGCCAATATGAAGATCATATAAAACATCACAGGGTGGTAGGGTGGAGCTAGGGCAGGCATCAGGCCTGAAGGGGGTTGTATCCTCCTTCCAGTAGTAGTTGGTAAATAGGCTGTAGTAGCATCTTGTTAGTAATATCTAAAAATTTAGGGGGTTGTAGCCTCCTTCCAGTAGTTGTTGGTAAAAACAGTGTAGAACCATCCTTGTCTATAGTAGCAGGTAGAAACTATTTGTAAATACAATTTTGCACTAATAGAAAGAATTGGTGGTTTACCTAATTAGGATTCCATGATAAAATTTGTGTTGTATGTTTTTTGTTGATTCTATGTGTTAATGATTAGTGTTAAAAGTGGTTTTAATTGTTAAAAGTTATCAATACTGGTGTTATGAAGAAAACTTCCTATGACTTAGGGTACCACAACAAGCAGAGTAACCGCAGAAATCAATCCCTCCCCATATGCAAGAGAAATAAAACATCTAACACTAAAGGATCTCGAAACATACCTTATTCTAGATGGTTGATGTAGATCCCCATTAAGCTTTTCCAATCCCGCTTGTGTTAACAATTTTCTCTCTCAACAATCAGTAAACAAGACAAGCATGCTATATAATTGTGTCAGACCTACACTAGCATATATAATCAATAATGTATAAGCAATTTAAAGCATCCATGGATTCAATATTCATTTAAATGCACATCATTGGATAGGAAAATATATTTCTATTAATATAAATCATAGATTACAAGAATGACAACCTCTGTCGGCATGTCTACGAAATGGAGAAACTGAGTCCTCCACCTGGGCCTCCACCACCTCAATCCTCCATCCCTCGATAGCAAGCTCATAAGCAAAGGTAAGCTTGGGAAGAACACAAAGTGCTCCAAGGGACAAAGGGATGCAGACTCAAGTATAATCAAGATACGACAACAATGGACTATAGTTTTCTTGCTCTTCAATTCCTCTCTTTTCAATGTATCCAAAGGGTTACTTATATAGTGCTTCAATGGGGTAATGGAAGGACAAATTTGAGTGATATCAAGGCATATGGAAGGCCAAGAGACAAGTGACTTGAATCCATATCAAGGAAAACTCCAAAACTATTTGTCCTTTTGCACACATCTGGATGTACACGGTTTTAAGGATCATATCCACGTATATACGCTAGAAAGGGTTTAAAAGTCGCGTATAGAAAATAACATGTGTTTTTAGGGATAATCTTGGAAACATCAAAGGTACAAAAATAGTCCATGGGGTCCAAATAGTCTGCAGAGGGATAGGGAAGGCCATAAATATGTGATCTACCATGTGTGGTAAAATCAGCTGTAACAGATGCCCCCTAATGTGTGAGGTCAGAGGGGTGATACGATGGCTGAAATACATTATAAGTCCATCCCAGAAGTGGAGTGATGAAGAACCAGGTGGAAGAACTAACCATCCAACAATACAGTACAAATATCTCTACATATGACTGCAAGTACATACAACAGTCCCGGATACATACGAGTACAATGGCAATGAATAGGCATGATACAAAATATAACATGTGTGGTCATCACCACGTACAATATAGATAGATCAAAACATCCATGATGAAGATATACAAAGAATCATGATCTCCATGAAAGATAAAGATATACAATGGATCAAGATCTCCATAATGGTTGAAGATATCTGACATACACTAGAATCAAGTCACGAGAGCTGAAATCTCATGAACACTGGCATGATCAAGGAGGTAGCATATATGAAATGCCACCAATCTAGAAATTCTTCTACACAAACCGCTATTAGGACATGTCCTACTATGTGACTAGAGGTGTTGAGGTCGAACATAGTAGTCTATCGTTTGATTATCAGTCATTGATGTATACCATTAACAGACACAAGATCACCCACCGATAATGAAAATGGGAATCAAGGTACTAGAGTGCAAACTAACAAGTGTGAATAAATGTGTTGAGGTCTAACACTTGGAATAATACATCCATCAGGGGACATTGATGTATTCCCAAAACTGTAGATGGCGAGAGAGCCTACCACTGATGACTGCAAGTCTCAAGGCACTCAAAATGACTCTAGACTCCTATCCCAGAATAAATGATCTGAAGTCTATGGCATGAAATACAATGGAAGGAGGGAATTAAGGCATCCCCCATCATCCAACATGAGGTACTCAGCAAATCTGTATAATGTGGACAGACTCAATCATAATTTGCACGAACCAGGACAAGTACTGGGAATGGCCGACATGCAAAGTCAAGAAAACTGAGGAATGGTCGAATCAGGATTCAACCTCCTTCGAATAAGAGAATAAAGGCAAATGGTGACTGAATGTAGGCAGCATAGACTCAATATACAAAACTATGACATCTGTATGACACAAAAGGCATCAACAGAGGCTCCATAGGGACTGGAAGCTTAACTAGTCGGTGGAGATAAACTCAGAGAAACAAGTACAACTCCTAAAGTCAAACTATTAACCTAACCAATGGTTGTGACTTATAATGCTCTGTTCGAAGGCAACACGACTCGACTGCTGCCAAAGATAACATATTTTCTTGTCCGTATTTTTTGGTTTTTTTATTTTTTTGGAATTTTTCAAATATTTTGAAAAGCTTGAAAAAGAATAAAAGTGCTTTTATAGTTACAAACTAAGAGGAGACGAGTTTCAAGGGGAAAACAAACTAGTTCCAAGCAATGGAACATACCTATGCTCAATGCAAGGAAACATGTGTAGGATAACGACACTCGGGGGAATGTCCCCTCCCAGAAAAATGGGGAATCAAGCAGCAAAATATATATAAAATGGATCTACGTGGCTAGAAAAGAGACAAGCTTGGGCTATATGGCTTATAATAAAAGTCAGGGAAGCCAGCATAAGGCTCAATAAGGCAAGCAAAACTCATGATAATGCAATTACAACTTGAAATAAGGGATTCCTGGGGAAAATGCCAGCAAAAATATCAAGAGAAGTATGAGGCTCTTGCGCAAAGTCATGGCAATACTATACAAAGGACTCCCACACCCTAAAGGAAAAAATGTCCGCATGGGAACCAAATGCAAAACAGGAGCTAACTAGGGTACCCATGTATGGTCAAGCTCTACCATTCACATCATGTCACTTCTAAAAGTAACAAGGAGGTTTCGTGACAAGATAGAATGGGTTCATAACTAAGGTTATAATGAAATGGTCATAAGGTCATGCAAAGTGCAAATGGATGTGAAACCTAACCTATATGTTAGTTTAGACATAATACCTAAAATTGGCATGAATGGGTCAAAACCACGATCAAACCATGCTCAAAACAGACTCCTACATCATCAAATTAGTCCAAAATGGTTAGAAACGGTCAAAACTATAGAAAGTGGGTAAAAATTTTCAAAAAAAATCTATAAATAGTAAAAAATTTAAAAATTCCATATCATTTGAAATTTTTACCCATTTGAGCTCAAAACTTCCAACTCAAATTTTGGGAGCATCGTCCAATGAAATTCGACACCGTTTGATCCAGGTAACTCCTCATGTCCTCCTCTTCCTATTTCATGCAAAACTATTAATTTTTCATGGTCCAATTCATTTTCTAGGCCATCCTAAAGTGTTCGTTTCAGCCCACATGGATATCGGGGTTTTTTCTGTGTATAGGGATGACCATGCGTGGAAAAAAACGCCCAAACCCGCGTACATATGCGGTTGTTTTGCAAACAGTCGCGTATGCAACCGCGAATGAGATTTTCAAGGGTAAATAATGATGAAATCTCTTGTTTTTTGTGCAAGATGGTTTTAGAATGGAGGGAGAGGGAACATGGTGATGTAGAATAGGATGTGCAAGGTGACTTAATGGACCAACAAGTTTTGTGTGCATGAGGTTTGTATAATTTTTGGTGTCTTGGCAGCGTGAGGGCCAAACCAAGACTCCTGCAGATGCTAGTGGATTACTGGGATCCAGACTCTGAGTCTTTTCACATTGAGGGGATGTCGCTCAGTATAGAAATTGAGGACATATACTTTATCACTGGATTATCCCAACGAGGAGAGGTGGTAAATCTACGATCTCACAATCCAGGAGGTGGCTTGACTATTGATGAGTACATTGCGGTGTACTGCTTTCTGGACATGGAAAAGGTTGGGAGTCAAATCTCGACAAACTTGATCTAGGTTCTTGAAGTAAAGGCCATATTATTGGCACTCGATAGGATAGTTGACTTAGCTTCACTCCACCAGACCTCTTGACCATTGATGTTCTATGCAGTGGAGTGTATGAGACCCACAGTGTATGACTAGAGCACTGTGCTGTTGAGAAACATAAAGCAGCAGCTCAGTGACTGCAAGATGGGCAGGGTGAGAAACTTCGGTTTTGGCAGCATACTGAGCACATTCTTCTTTGAGCATGTACCAGGGCTAAGCCCTGGAGTGCACATTCCTCCACACAGAGTTTGAGACCCATCCCAACGATGTTGGGTAAATGTTATGTGCAGTCTAGGTGGAGGTAGGGTGGCTAACCCCTACCCATTGGACTTCTTTCCATGGTGGTGGAGGAAAATCATAGCCATCAATGACTACCCCTATGCAAGGATAGATTTTAGTGGAGATATGGACATGTCCCTACCACCCGGAGTGGCATATGGCGACATAGGTAATGAATCCCAAACCCACTCTAAGTTTTTTGAAAAAAAAATTGTGTTTTTTTATATATTGACTCAAAAAACATGTTTTGGTGTGACGACACATAGTGACAATGTGTCATGTGTATGCAGATGTTGGACCACGGTGATCGGATGATTTCCCTTATCATATAATGATGGGAAGAGGAGAAGACATCATGCATGCAGATGCAAAGCAAATGCTCCAAATCATCCACACAAACTTTGTACGCTTGACACATAGGGTACCCATGGTGCAAGTCAAGGACTTTCCTGAGGCCATGCAGTGCTAGGTGGTTGGTGTACCATGGGCATGGGTTTGATTATTTTGACAGCTAGCTATATTTGTGGTGTGTTACCACGATCATAACCCCCCTCCTCCTCCTCAGGCTTAGAGACCTGAGAGTACTTCGTTTTGTACTAACGTGTATTATATTTTGGTGGCTCAAAAGCCCCAATTTTGTATTATGACACTTATGTATTATGACATCACATTTTGAATGTTAATGAAAAACTTTTATGATGATCGATTATTTATTTACATGTGTGCAAAAATTTATGTTTGTGATATGCTTATGGTTTATGAAATAAATGCCAATCTAACACATAGTTAACATATAAGTCAACGACTTGATTAAAAATTCTTGAAACATGAATGTATGTTATATTCTCAAATTGTCATTCTAGCAATATCACACATAAGAATCTCTATAATAATACTGTAACCCTAATACGATATGAGCCATTAAGCTATGAAACCACTAACTGCGAATAAAGACGTACCTCAAGAGAGAGAACACCATGTGAAATGGCATCACGCAATAAATCAATAACGGCACTATATTCAACAACATTGTTCGAAGAAGGTCATAAACATACGCCTTCTGAAGATAATACTTGACCCATAGGAGTATAAATCAACCAATCCACTGAAGCTGAGTTTTGAGTGTGATGAGTAGCACCATCGGTGAATCCTATGTAAATAGAAGACTCCATTGACATATGCCATAAGAAACGGAAGCTAAACAACAAACCCGATCACCATAATAAAACCTAACTATTCAACTCAAAAACTGTACAATAATATACAACAATTAGCCTTGGCTAAAGATCATGCATAATATTTTTTAAGATAGAGCCCATTTCCAGGCTCCACCAAGGCTGTCCCTTCATAATCTACTAGCTCATAGGTGCCCTTCTCTAACACATGTTTGACCATGTAAGGACCATGCCACATGGGATTAAACTTCCCTGCCCCCAAGGGTTCTTTAGCTTGATCCNAAATGGACAAACTTATCATATTGGACCTTGACGTGACACTTATTTACTTCTAGAGCCACTAAGGCATCTCAGCGCTGCTCATCAAGCTGCTCTAAGTGGACCAAACATTCCTCCAATGCAGAAGTGTGTAGTAAAAGCTCTATAGCTAACTTCAATGAAGGGATTTCGCATTCAACTAGCAAGACAGACTCCACCCCATGCACAAGCTGATATGGAGAGAAACCGGTGGCAGTCTTAACCATGGTTCTATAGGCCCACAAAGTAGGATATAACATGATATGCCAATTCGTCTTGCTTTGTGTGATGGTTCATTGGAGAATGGACTTAATTGATTTATTCACTGCTTCAACCTATCCATTCACCTGAGGGTAATAAGAAGAGGAATGCTCTGGCTTATACCCTAACTTTGAAGTCAAATCTTCCATCATTTTATTCTGAAAGTTCCTACCATGGTTAGTGACAAGCTCTTTTGGAATGCCAAACCAAGTAATAATTTGTTTTGAAAATGAAATGTGCGGCTGTCTCACTGTCGGATTTAATAGTGGGCATAGCCTCTACCCATTTCGTGAAATAATCGACAGCCACTATAATGTGATGATGCCCCCCATCTGAAGCTGGGTTGCAATCCATAAAGTCAAGCCCCCACTTGGTGAAGGGACCAGCAGTGATAATAGGATGTAACGGGGCTGAATGTGAGTGCATATTGTGTGCAAACAGCTAGAAAAGGTGGCACTTCTTGACCGCATTAACACAATCTTTGAAGATCGACGGCCAAAAATATCCTGATCTCAGGATTTTTTGGGTGGTACAAAGTGTTATCCACTATAAGGTAGTTCTTAACTACATGACGTAATCGTCATCGCTCATCCCATGAAAGGTGAGTAGGGACCTTCAACGTTTGAAAATATACAATGATATCCCCGTACCACGGGTCCAAAATGAGATAAGGAAAATATGATCATCAACAAACGTATCCTCATAAACCTCTTCCTCCTCCAAACTTGGAAAATAATATATCAGCTCCGCAAAGATCAACGATTTCTTCGATTTCACCGAAACGAATTCGAGATCGAACTCTTGCAAAATAACAATCCATTTATTGTATTTTCCCCCAATCATCCTTCTATTGAGGACAAACTGAAATGGATTGATATGAGCTACAACTAAGGTTCGGTGAAGGAGAATGTAATGTCTCGATCTCTGAACCGCATGAATGTTGGCCAAGGAAAGTTTCTCTACATGGGAATAACGGATTTCTGCATCAATAAGGTTTCGACTCAAATAATATATGACATGCTCGTGGAGCTCCTCATCCTCCTGAACCAAAACCATACCAACCGTCTCCATGGACACGACCACATAAATCAAGAAATCACGGCTATATTTAGGTGGACTAATCACAGGGGCTGATGCTAAGGCTTTCTTAAGAGCATTAAAGGACTCTTGGGCTCGCTCATCCCAAAAAAAGGAGTGTCCTTCTTTAAAATATGCATAAATCCTTTAGTCAAGTTGGAAAAATTAACTACGAATCTCTTCAAGAAATTTGCCATGCCTTGCAAACACTGAAGGTGTCTAATATTATGTGAGGGATACAATTGAAGTATTGCCTCAAACTTTAAGGGATCGACTCTTATACCCTCCCTGGATACGATGAACCCTAGCAAGCGACCAACAGTCATGCAAAATATGCACTCATGAGGATTTAAATGAACCTGGTAATGACAGCATCTTTCGAATACTAATCTCAAATGGTATGGATGGAGCACTCTCAAATGAGAATGAGCAACGAGGTCATCCAAATACACTTCGATAATTATTTTGAGATCATGAAAAATTAAGGTCATAGCCCGTTGAAATGTAGCTCCAGCATTTTTAAGGCCAAAAGGCATCTTCTGATATGGAAAAGTACCCCAATGACAAATAAATGCAGTCTTATGTTGATCCTCAGATTTGATCTAAATCTGATTATATCCAGAAAAATTGTCCATGAAGGAGAATACCTCGCTTCCTGCACATTCATCCAAAATCTAATCAATAAATGGTGTGGGAAAATTATCCTTAGGATAAGCATGATTTAAATCATGGAATTTAGTGCATATACAGATCGTTCCCTGCTTCTTATCAACCGGAACGAGATTTGAAACCCACTCTGTCAAAGGAACGGGATAGATGAAACTAGATTTTAACAGTTTCTTTATCTCAACCTTAATGGTGGGTGATTTTCTAGGATTCATTGCATGCAAACGTTGTCGAACCGGCTTCGCATCCGGATAGGTCTTAATTTGATGTTCGACAATACGAGGGTCATTACCTATAATTTCCTCGTATGACCAAGAAAATATGTCATGAAACTATTTAAATAGCTCAATATACTCCTTGATCTCATCAGGGGAACAAGTCGCACCAATTTACACATTCTCAACTTTGCCAGGATTACGAGAAATATTGATAGGAATAGTAGGTGATAAATTCGCCATGTTCCCATTGTCCATCTGACCAGGAGAGCTCAATGGAACCACGAGACTACCAATCTTCTCGCTAAGAATCTCCCTAAAGTCATCACGCTCCATACGGTCGAGCTCAGGAAGGAAATATGATCGATGATGTAACTCTTCCCAAGGTGGCTCAACCCAGAGATGGCCTCAATAATGGCTTCATTCGATGGAAAAACATCGTCGAGGCAATAATGCACGTGAGAGGACTCAACTGCCCATGTAGGTAGCACATATGGGTCTTCCTCCTCCATCCACAAAGAGGAAGGACTAGGCTCTACAACTTGACCAAGATTTGCTTGATATGCAACCATCATTGCAGAAAATGGCACATTCGTTTCGATAGGTCCATTTGAAGGACTTGGTGAAGGAAGAATCCAAGGATCTTCCATATGGGTAGTGCAAAAAGACACCAAATTCAACGAGGATGAAGCCCCACCAAAACTAGATCCGATCATAAGAGTGGGTGCAGGACAGCTAAAGGTTCCCATAAGAGATGGATACATACCCACACCCACACTCCTAGTTGCCAACTGAGAATGATCGATAATCGGGATAGAAGTTCCCAATGATGCATTAACACTCAGATTATGGAATGATGTCTGATCAATTGTAACGATCTTCCCATTAAATGGAAATCATACCACTTGAAAGAGAGAAGAGGCTACGACTTGCACACTATACATCCAATTTCGGCCCAGCAAAATATTGTAGCCAAGGGGCACATCAACTACCTCGACCTCGATCACAATGGTCTTCCCTCCCAATTGGACCTTAAGAGAAGGAAGGATCCCATGCGGCCGAAAAGATCTACCATCAAAAGCTATCAACATAGTAGCAGAATGAGACAACTCGGAAGAACCCAAACCCTTCCAACATGACAAAGACATCATAGGAGCAGCACTGCCTTCGTCAATCACAGTGCGTTTGACGGTCATATTAAGACACTCTACATGAATCAAAAGACACATGTCATAAGCCAAGCAAGGCTGCATTCCCATGGTTTCAAATTTGATAATAGAAGAAGAGTTATAATCATCAACCCCAAGAGTAGAAAGAAAGGCTCTCCTCTACGGAGGAGAAGTCTAAAGTACTTCAAGTGTGGACATCACATAAGGATTTTGGCCCAAATCCTCAACAACGGAATAGTTCTAGGCATCTCAGGAATTAGTATTGTGCCCTAATCGCTTTAGGACACCCTTAGGAATGTGAGGTGCAACTTCAGGTTTATCTATAGGTTTTTCGATACGCAAAGGGCTCTCAGGTGGAGCGGGTTCCTTTCCAAGGTCCGGTTGTGATGAACCATAATCCTTCGCACGAGTCACAACCTTAGTAGCACACACCATGTTAACACAACCATGACCACTATTTGCTTCCATAATATTTTGATCTCCTTCCGATGCACAATGAGGATCAATGGTCCTCGAGTCATATTTTGATTGTTGGGTAAAGGATTAGTTAGCACGGCTGGGCCCTATGCTATGAACCTCGAGGCATCTTCCATATGAGGGCACAAGTGAGTGAGGTGGTCCTACTTACATAACTTGTAAGGAAACTTTACCTTACATTTAGAATGCTTGTCCCCCCCAGCATTACGAGCGTTCTTATCATTATAATTATCATTTTCATTCTTGTTCCCACCCTTACGATTATTTTTCCCTTTTTTCCTATTCCTTCCAGACTGTCGGTTGCCCTTCTAGTCCGACGATTGCACACAAAATACAGTCGCCATTTGGGTAGGTTGAGACAAAGTCATGGCTTGTCCCGACATGAATTGATTAATTGACCTTGGCTCACTTGTTTCACAACCAAATCCGCAGGTTTGGCACTTGTACAACCCACAATTCCATCAGCATGTGGTCCAGGATTGATCTTGGGATCGAAACTAGATCATGGAGCATTAGGTATAATCTCATACAAAATTCCGGATTGAGCGTATATCAAATCCAACTCTTGTGCCCTAAATATTGCTTGTTCCTCATTTTGGACTCCATATGTAGAAACATCCTTTGCGATGTAAGGTAACAATGAATTGAGGAACCACTCAAGCAGAAATTTCGATGGTATAAAGGCTTTAATAAACCACTTTCGTCTATGCCACTCTTGAATATGATTCGAGATATGTGTGGATTTGTCTTGCTGAAATGTCGACAAGAGCTCAGCACCAATGTCATAATGCACTAGTAGCTGAAAGTGATTGAGGAAAGTCATGGAAAGGTCATAAAATAAAACGAATGCCCCCGTTGGTAACTCTATATATCATTTCACTGCAGGCCTGGTGAGGGTGCATTAAAATAGCCTCAAATGGATTGAATCCTCATGTAAGGAATTGGAAGAGCACCAAAGGTGAAAAATAGTGACATGCTCACTAGGATCTTCTCTAGATTTTCCCTTGAACTTTGGAATGTCCGAAGGAATCTTGTTAGGGACGACTGGCCAGGCCAGGTCATGAGATACCAAATCATTCATAAGTCTTGATAAGTCAGGTAAGTTCAATGTTGTGAGGAAAGGGAGCCTAGGTTGAGCCAATATATGCCATGCTCCCTGATAGTTTTGGTTCATGTTAGGATGATTGCTATAAATACCATGGCCTTGGCCATAATAACCTCCTCCCATTTGACCCATATAGGGCTGCATGGAAGCATTGTGATGTGGTGTACCTTGATTATGTAGTGCTACAAAGCCATAATTGGAAGAGTAAGCAGGTTGTTGATACCAGCACCCATAGGGTTGATAGTTCTGTCCATACTGCGGTCCATAAGAATGTCCATGAGAAGCTCCATAAGGTGTCCCATGGGATGTCCCATGAGAATTTCCATAGTTAGGGATATGGGGAACTCCTTGCGATGGACCATAATATAATCCAGAAACAGGGATATGGCCTCCCGACACAACATGAGGTACTTGACTCTGAGATACTACCGTGCGAGAAATAACAATGCGAACATGGCTAGTAGCAATATTCCATCCTGAAGGACCACGTGAATGAGGTGGAGGAAGGGTTTTCAAAAATGCATTCAGAGGAGTAGGATTCGAGGAAAAAGGGACATGTGAAGGGATGTAAGTGGTGTTCCCAATGGTCACTCATTTTGGTTCTGGTATCCACATATGGTTACTAACACTAGGTCTAGGACAAACATGTGAAGTTTCTTCCACCACTGGGATGGAAGGTGCAATGTGACTGGTGCTCCCAAATATCTCTACATGGAAAGGAATAAGAGTGCCCCTAGGTGTAGTGATAGGTTCAAATTTCAACTTGACATGATGTGCCATATCAGGTGCATGGATATCAGATATGCCATAATGAACATGACTAGTGCTTGTGGGTTCATTGTAAGTCTCATCGCCTAGAAACCAATACTGGAGACCTATGAATGAGGGATCATAACTAGAATGTGAAGGTATTTCCGGTGAAGGATCATATACGGGAGTAGAATCTTCATCCCCAAACTCGTGAGGTGGAGAGGAAATCTCAAGAATCTCATCCTCATGATCTCCCATCATGTGTAAATCAAAGTGAGAAGTAGTCCGCCCAGACTGTCTATTTATCTCCCCCAAAGGAGGAGGAGATGTAGAAGGCAAAAGTCCTGCTAAATGACAAGAATGGCAAAGTGTCGCACCGGAATCCACAATGACTCAAAAAATGAAAAGACTCGATCTAATTACACAAACCCTAGGCAAACTAGCGTGCACAGAGCATACACCTATAAAATGTAAAGCCAAATCACAAGTAAACAAGGGTAGAATATGTGAGCTCCCGAATGAAGCAAGTATGTCTCTTCTAAGAGAGGCTTGAGACTCTCATACACAACAAGAGGAGGTTCATAACCAATTATAGTGGCCCTTAGCTTCAACGTATATAGTGACTGTGCTGTCCAATCCCTACCTAGCTAGGACACCTGCAGAATAACCTCTGCAAAGTACCCCCTCAATAACCTATGGAAGGAAACTAAGGTCACCTCAATATAATCAATGCTCAGGAGGATAGTCGCAGGTGGGATTGACCGTATGGGCAGGGTAGAAAAGCTCGAAACTCTCAAAAGAGCCCCCAAATATGAATACAATCCTTGAAAGATCTCTGGTGCTACTCAGTTATGACCAGGGATCATCCCAATCAATAACCGCTCACACTGCCTCGTGCTTAAATCCCTTGTAAGAGGAGGATCTTGAGAAACACTAATTATATAAAGGAATTTCACACTCTCACCTGGACAAACACATAAATGTTTCATTTAGTGGTCTTAGAGAATTTACTCACAATGAACTATTCCAAGACCCTAAAACCTAATCTTGTTGGTGCACCCTATAAAATAAAAGAGTGTAATTCATTTTATTATGCGTTGATTTTAATTCGCTTATTACTCAAAAGGGAAAATGGTCGTGCAACTAATGATGTTATGATGCAAGAAGAAGTAAAATGCACACATAACAATCAATGCAAATGCACTGTGTCAAATGAAAAATGGGGTATGCTACTACGTGAAGTGCAAAAATTTTCTTCAAATGAATATGAAATCATTCCTATATGAAAATCTAGCTAATATTCTCCAAACAAACCTAATGCAAGTACCATGCAAAATGCAAAATGCAAACAATGCATAATTATGCAAAAAGAAACTATTTTTGTATTTTTTGAATTAAATGAGATAAAAAGAAAAAGTATGACTCTACAACCCCCAAACTCTGCAAGCACTATCAAACAATGCCAAAGCAAAGCAATAAGGTAAAAGAAACCTAATGCACTAATCCCAAAACAAAATATAGAAAATGAAATGACAAGAACATTTTCAAAAATTTAAACTAAAAATCATCTCTGGTCAGAAACAGAGGTGTATACAGACTCTAGAAGCATCCAAGAAGACTCAACAATCATCCAAAATCACCTAGCAACACTTAATATTCCCCAAAAAGGAAAAACTCAAGGCATACGCAACTATTTGCAGAAAATCCATGTATATATGCGGCTATTCCAGGAAAACCCGCGTGTACACGCGACTGTGAAGGAAAAACTCGCATACAAAAAGAAAAAGAGATAAAAAAGAAGGCAAACAGACAAGCTGAGACAAAAATTACTCCTATAAGACACTACCAGGAAAACATGCCCCCAGACTCGACTCAGAAACAAAGAAATCAAAGCAATTCAAGAACATTGAATGCCGATAAAACCCCCAAAGGAAATGGCTAGGAACTCCCCAATATGGTCAACAATTTTGTTATGGAGAAAAATTCCTATGGCTTGGGGTACCACAATAGACAGAGTAACCGCAGAAATCAATCCCTCCCCATATGCAAGAGAAATAAAATGTCTAACACTAAAGCATCTCGAAACATACCTTATTCCGGATGGTTGATGTAGATCCCCGTTTAGCTTTTCCAATCCCGCTTGTGTTAACAATTTGCTCTCTCAACAATTAGCAAACAAGACAAGCATGCTATATAATTGCGTAAGACCTACTCTAACATATATAATCAATAATGTATAAGCAATTGAAAGAATCCATGGATTCAATATTCATTTGAATGCACATAATTGGATAGGAAAAGATATTTCTATTAGTATAAGTTAGAGATTACAAGAATGACAACCTCTGTCAGCATGTGTAATGCCCCGGTTTTGACCCCGTTACATTAAATGTACATGATGTATATATTGTAATGATCATGGTGAGGAGCTAAAGGCCAAGGCCCCGCCATTGATCGGTAATGCTATGTTTTGGATTTAATTGTCACCGAAGGTCTATCGGGGCATGCGGCATATAATTATGTTGGCCATCATGTAAATATGCATCATAATTAATTAATGGACACAACCAGCTACGGTCGCGGCAACCAAATCAAATGGGGCATGAATTCCCAAGGATAAGGATGTGGGGTTGGGGATTTGTCAATCTTTGGCCAACATGAGAAAAACCCATGTGTCTTATTCCCTTGTTTTTACTTCCAACCACTCTCATTGAAGAATTACTGCTGGTGGTTGAAGCAGTTAATGATTTTGGGGGCTGGGGTGACAGGACTGTCAGTCCTCATCCACACGCACCCTCTACCCATGATTTGGATGTTCATCTCCACACGCAGACATTCATCTTCCTCCCCACGAATTGCTAAGCACCCATAGACTGAAAATTCGCGTCCTCCTGGTAGCTATTTACCTTCACGCACTTATCATTTGGCTGCTCATCGCTTTCACGCACAGGAAATTTTCCTGGGTTTTACCCACACGATTTTCTCCTGCAATTAGTGTCCTCTCCATTGCTGTGCATTTTCGTGCAGAGGGAATCCTTCCCGTTTTGTCTTCACGCACTGGTTTTTGGCCGGATTTACCCACGCAGTATTTCCTTGGGTGGATTTGTGAATGGAGTGGTCGTATCCTTTACTCATAGGCAAATTCATGGGTTCTGTTCACACATCGGTTGGGAAACTGTAAATTCATCCCTATTGCATTTTTTTTGTTGTTCTGCTTTGGGGCTGTGTAATTCGTTTTCCTCTGTTTAAGCTGTGATAGTTAATTGATTGCATACATGCAATGGTTGGTCTTCGGACTGTGTGAGGAGTAGGGATGTTGGCTCAATCTGCTTGGTAAACCTGGTGTTAGCAACTACACAGACAGAATTAGAGGGCTGGCCTTCTTCTCCATCACCCCTGAATAGCACTGGAAGGGAATGCAGGGCCTGAGGGACTGTGTAGCAGAGAAGGGACCGATTTCTTGTGTTGGGTATGGATGGGTGTCTTAGAGGTCAGGCTTGTTCGAGTGTAGGTGTTCTTGGCTCTGTAATGATCCCACCAGCTTAGCAAATTGCCTTCATCAACTCCTTAATGGCCTGATAAACCCAACTCTGTTGGCTTGGCTGTGTGTTTGGACATCCCTGGCTATGTGTAAGCCTGCTAGTTCCCTTATTCCTTGGAGAATCATGCCTAGCTCGGGGGTGGCAGCGTTGCTGAGAGATTAAGGAGCACGCTGGCCTATGGTTGGGTGGAACGTTGCAGCGACGTAGCTGGTTGCGGAGCAAGGCGTTCATAAGATAAGTGACCTTGTGCATTTTACCTCTGCAATTCTTAATTTACTGACAATGAAAATGAAATGAACATGTTGAATGAATGCTTGCTCAAATGTATGATGTTTCCGTTGTGTATGTTAACTGAATGCTTGTAGGAATGCAATTGTTTCCGTTGTGTATGATGATTAAAACGCACTGTGCATGACAAATATTCTTGTGTGCACATTTTAGATAAATGTTCAATTTGTATGGTTAAGCATTCTGTTTTAGGCAATTTTTAAGCCTGTACATGTTCATGGGCTCTTAGCCCGGTCTCTTAAAGCTCTCAGTCACGTCCTCCTAGACGGTCGGAGGCATGGGGACGTGACAGCATGTTTGTGAACCGGAGAAACTGAGTCCTCCACCTGGGCCTCCACCACCTAAATCCTCCATCTCTCGATAGCAAGCTCATAAGAAAAGGAAAGCTTGGGAAGAAATCAAAATACTCCAAGGGACAAAGGGATGTAGACTCAAGTATAATCAAGCTGCGGCAACAATGGACTATAATTTTCTTACTCTTCGATTCCTCTCCTTTCAATGTATCCAAAGGGTTCCTTATATAGTGCTTCAATGGGGTAATGGAAGGTCAAATACAAGCGATCTCAAGGCATATGGAAGGCCAAGAGACAAGTGACTCGGATCCACATCAAGGAAAACTCCAAAACTATTTAGCCGTTTTCACACATCCTGATGTACGCGGGATTAAGGGTCATATCTACGTATATACACGAGAAAGGGTTTAGAAGTCGCGTATGGCAAATAAAATGTGTTTCTAGGGATGATCTTGGAAACATCAAAGGTACAAAAATAGTCCATGGGATCCAAAGAGTCTATAGAGGCACAAGGAAGGCCATAAATATGTGATCTACCATGTGTGGTAAAATCAGCTATAACAACTAATTCACCCCCACCCCTCTCAGTATTTTCCAATATTTCAACAATTGGGAATTTTTTACACAAAATACACCTTAAACAAGACTGTAATGAACTTATTTGGCATCTAAATAAAGTCAGTGGACATTATACATCCAAATTGGGGTACGATACGGTTGTGGTTCATAATGAAAGGGAAACATGGTGGTGGTGGTACAAAATCTATCATATATAGGCTCCAAAGAAGACTAAAGTTGTTATATGGATAACCCTAATGAATCGAACTCCTACCTAATAAACATGGTGCCGAGATTTGTTTATTATGTTGAAATGCTTCAAAATTTGTCTCTCATCTTTTCTATACATGTTCATTCCTCTATTCAAATATGGAAGGATATGTACAGTTGGTTGTATGTCTAAAATGTGTGGATACTCATGTCTATGAAGGAAGGACTATCCAACTGGTTTGACAATCCTTCATATAAACATTCAGAGTGATTATTTTTCTTGTCATCTAGGGTATTTTGATAGATTTCAACATAATTATATTTTAGAATAAAACTCCCTTAACTGTTCAAGTTTGCACATGGATTAGCATGTCACCCAATGTTTTCACCTCTAAGAAAGCTACTACATATTCAAGGGTGGTTAGAGATCTTCTCATCAAGAAGAGTTCCCCATGGGAATTCTTCAATGGAGTGAGCCAAGGTGAGGATCACACTATTTTCCAATGTGGGTAGTGGATCAAATGACCAAGTAGAATTACTTTCTCTCTATGCTCTTTTAAAATTTCCACATTCTAGGCATAATATTCAGCTGCACGTTTTGTTGATTCTTCCTTTGTGATTTGTTATCTCCCAAAATAAAATGAATTTATTTTTGATAGTATGAAGAATTTTAAATCATGCAATGAAGGATATGAAGATCACTAACAATTTTGAAATCCTCTATTTTTTATGCAAATCTCACAAAGTTGTCACTTCGGTGGCTTGGGCGAGGATCAGAACATCTCATTAGCCACCAAAATATGGAAGATAAATAACATGTGGAAGACCTCTTCGGCAGTTAGGCGTATTGCTAAACTTTTCACTGCCATCAGAGCATTTTCTAACAGCAATCATAGGTTTTAAAGGCTAAAGATCGGTGAGCTAGTTCCCAAAGGCGCTGCAAGGGCGAAAGATATATAGACTGTGGGTTCCGTGAGAAGATGGAAAATTCAGTCTTGGAGGTGCTAAAGACTAACCGGCAGCAAAATAGTTCACTACAGAAGAAAGAAAGACTAATGCTTTTGATCGATGACAAGAATCATTCCGATAGCGAAACAATAGAAGACCATCGGTGATCGAAAGACATACATACTACTGAATGACGAGTTTACAATGAAGCATCTCCATAGTGTCAGTGGCACAGGGGAATAAAAGTTCTGATTTTAGCTTCTACCGACCTCTGATAGCGATAAGGCAAAATCATTGATAGTCAAGCATATAAGGTTTTATGTGGTACATTTCACCTCCGAAACTGCGGCCATGTTTAGATAAAGGGCTCTGATATATTTTTTATTACCACTCCCAGTCACCTATGAAGAAGCCGTCGCGATGTTGGTGATATAAGGAGCCGACACTGCGGCAAGGATGAGACTTGGGGCACCGATGAAACAGAAGATAGAGATTTTGATCAACGACTGTGGTGATAAACAGTGAAAACATCGGGACTTGGGGTGCTGAAACTGTGGAAATGATAAGACTTGGGGTGTCGATGAAATAGAAGATAGTGCTTTCGATCAGCGACTACGACAATGAAGTTAAAAAGTTTAGAGCGGATTGGACAAGACTGAGCATTTTAGTTAAACGCTAATACACTGACTATTGATGGCAATTTCACAATAAACCAATAGTGGGAATGATCAGCGACCACTTCAATCATTAAAGGACCGCTCAGTGAACTAGATCTTCACAGTAGATAAACAAATAGTTAGCAAGGGTTTGAATCCCTAATCAGGAAAAAATATCACTTTCAATTATATTTTGTGTAAACAGATCTGATTTTCAGGATCTGTAAATTTTGTAAAAGGCTATAAAGCCCATGATTATTTTATGAAGAAAGGTTCGAATCTGGGGATTTATGAGCCTATTCCATTATCAAGTGTCTCATCTAGTTTACTCTAATTATAAGCTCTTTTGTTGTGATTTGTTCAGCCATCTCTTTCTTTACTGTGTTTATTGCCTGAATGTGCATTTAGGTAATCTTCAGATTTATTAAAGGGCCGGTAACTGTCATCCTATTGGTTATTTAGTGATATTTGATTTATAAACACCATCCTCAGCAAGATTTATCCATTTATATGCATGTGTTATGTGTGTAATTCTGCCATCCCGGTGGGTTCTCCATCCCTGCACCTTTTTGTCAAACTACTGAACAAGTTGTAACTAAAATCCTTGTGATTGAGTGAGCTTCATACATGTCTTGAGAGTGAGAGGTTATATAGGTTATCTGGCTAGATCCAATTTAAAAAATCCCTAAAAACAGTTTAAGTTACCAAGCATCCTTGAGCTACAACCTAGAGGAGTTTCCTGGAGTGATAACAAAGTGGCGCTGTTGCCGAGGAGAGGAGATTGAAGCTCAGCTTCCCTGGGAGACAACATAGATCCATGCTTTGATGATAGACAAGGCTTGGACATTATTACGATTGTAATCATATATCTGGAAAATCCATTGATAAAATGTGGCTTAAAGAAGACCAAGTACCAAAGAAAACCCAAAGGGGCCACTAGCAACACCCATTTCAGATCTAGAAGAAATCTTGAGGAAAGCTAGGCCTTTACTAAGACATACCAACAATGCTGCACAGAACGCTACATCAGTTATTTCAAGAAATCTTTCAGCTGTTATTTCTTTTGTTGAAACTCTTAATTCCCGGAAATTTTTTATATCAGAAAAATCTAGGGCTTGGGCATCTTCAAGCACTGCTTCTTGTGAAGATCCAATCCCTGGTGACTCCACTAGGATAAGTATACCACTGCCTTCTTAGAAAATATCCCCATTAGTGTTTCCTTCCACATCCTATTCCATACCCATTTCCAAGATGGCCTCCCCTCCATTGTCTAATATGGAAAGAATCCTAGTAGCTAGGTATGCACCCCTAGTTTTGCCAAATCCTCTTGCAACCATGCCTACTGGGGATTATTAAAAGTATATGCCTAATTTTACAGGGGAAGGGGATGTCACTGCTAAAGAACATCTAGAGGATTTTTATAGCTATGCCAAAAATATTAACATAGAACAAGCAGATGTATGGACTAGAGTCTTTGTACAAAGCCTAGATGGCTAGGCTAGAAAGTGGTTTAAGGAACTGCCTGCTAGGTCAGTAGCAGGCATAGAAGCCCTAGATGAATTTTTCCTAAAGCATTGGGGAGAGAGGAGATACCACCTCTACTATATCACAGAATTCAGCAACCTGAGAAGAGAAAATGGTGAGTCTGTCTCCAAATTTACCAAGAGATTCAACAACATGTACAACAATATCCCCACTGAGATTAATCCCACCGGTGCCTCAGCTATGATAACCTATGTGAATTCCTTTGACTCTGAATTTTTCCTACTTATCAGAGAAAGGAGTTCTACCTCCTTATCACTCATGCAGGATAGGAGTTCTACCTCCTTATCACTCATGCAGGATGCTACCTTAGAGGTAGAGTCAAACATTCTGGCATCTCAAAAGGTCAAAGGGATGGTAGACAGGAGAAGGCAGCCAGCAAACTATAATGGTCCTTCTGCATCAGAGAACAAGATTGACAAGATGGCCAAACTTTTAGATAACTTGACTACCAAAATGTCTAAATTGAGGGGCCAAGGACATCTGCCTATGAGGGGTACAGGGCCAAGTGATTTTGCCCCTCAAAACCCAAATTTCATTCCTTATAGAAGAGGAAACCCCCCTGTTCATATTCTCATAAGGGAGAGAAATCAAGGGGAAGACCAGAGGATAAGATCTCCATTTCAAAATGTTGTATTAGAAGAAGAGCCAGAATTCATTGAAGATGAAGGAGAAGCTAAAGACAATATCCACTGCATGGAGGATGAGGTGGACTATTCTTTTCTGACACAGATAGAATATGAGGAAGTCCTGATTTCTAATCAAATCACTGAAGAGGCTATCTATCAGGCTGATGATCAGGTGGGTTACCAACTAAGGTCTAGGTTGGTTGCTCCCCTCAAGAAGAATGTTGTAACTATCAAGTAGTCTATTGCACCTGCTAGAAAGGTTGTTGTTTTACCAAAGAAAGTAGTTGTCTCATCCAAAGCATTGCATAAACCAGCACCTTCAACCACACCTGATCAAGTCCAACTCAAACCTACAGCTCAGGAGGTAAGATTTCTAGATAAGTTGCATTATTCTTTCAACCTTGAGTCTGAAATTCAAAAATTGAAAATCCCATTCCCTCTAATCGAGCTGATGAAGAACGATGCATTTAAAACCTCCATTATAAATTCCCTTCAGCCCAAGGTGCACATTGACACTGACTTCGTGAACCTACAAGATGACAATCATGTTGTAACCTTGGGCCCCGTGATTGAAGACCTAAAGGACTCCTGCCCACCATTCTATATATCCTTGAACATCCATGATAAAATCCTCCATAACTGTCTGCTGGATTCAAGAGCCTCTCATAACCTAATGCCAAAAGCTGTGATGGATGAGATCAACCTCAGCATTACCAAGCCCTACCACAATTTATTCTCTTTTGACTCCAGGAAGGTAAAATGCTTTGGCCTCATCAAATATCTTGTTGTAAACTTAACCCAACTGCCTTCGAAAAGTGTAATGATGGACATCGTAGTGGCTGATATTCCCCCAAAACTCAGCCTCTTGCTGTCCCAGTTGTGGAGCAAAAGATTAGGTGGCACCCTCCAGATGGATCTCACATATGCTACCATTCCCATGTTTGGAGGGGAAACTAAGCGGCTGTACAGAGAAAATCATCTAGCATACATCATAAGCAATGAGAGTCGCTCAGTGAATCACCCAATTTGTGTCGTGGACACCGATTTTGGATCCTGTATTTTGCAAATTGATGATAATCAGCAGACGTCAGTTCAGCTCACTGAGCCCACCTGTCTGTAGCCAAAAGAAATCACAACATCAATCTAGACCATGTATTTCGATGGGGAAAGCACTCAGGACTCAGCAGGTGCAAGTATAGTCTTGATCTCCCCAGCTAACGAGAACATTCACTTATCTTATAAGCTCAATTTCAAGACCACAAAAAATGTAGCAAAATATGAAGCCTTGCTGCTGGGAGTTAAATCAACCAAGGAGATGGGGATCATGTGCGTGAAGATTTTTGGGGATGCAGACCTCATCATACAACAGGTCAACAACACTTTTTAGATGAAAAATATTAGACTGAAGGCCTACAGGGATGAGGTATGGAAACTTAGAGATTCATTTATGTTTTTTGAACTGTCATATGTTCCTAGGGATTTGAATCACCTGGCTGATTCCCTAGTTGTCTCTGCAAGTTTGTTTGTTCCTCCTTTACCCCCTAAGCTCAGCTATGATGTTCGGGTCAAGTACAGACCCTCTCTGCTAGATAATGTAAAATTTTGGAGGGTGTTTGAAAATGATGGGGAGCTTAGTAAATTCCTTTAGTTAGTGGATGAATTCTCTGAAATACACATAGACCAAGAAAACCTTAACCTGGAGGAATCCAAGCAGCTCAAGCTAAAAAATAAAGTGACTGAGCATGATATTGTCCAATTGCCTAGAAACTACATACCTCGAGGTCTAGTACCATTGGAAGAACTGTTTGACCACAATGACATCCCTTTCAAGCCTGCCAAAAGGGATCTAGATCCTACTATCCAAGAGTTGAACATAGGCAGCCAAATCCATCCAAATTGATAAATCTATCCACTGAGCTGACTGCTGAACAAAATTCTGAATATTGCAGCTTGATAAAAGAGTTTGTTGATGTCTTTGCATGGGAGTATAGTGACCTACAAGTGTATGACACCAACATTATCCAACACAGGATTCCTTTGGAGAAGGACACCATTCTTCAAACAGAAGCTGAGTCCCATCAGCCCCCTTCTATTACCAATGATTGAGAAAGAGATCCACAAGCTACTCAAATCCAAGATCATAATCCCCATCAGATATTCCAAGTGGATTGCAAATCAAGTAGTGGTGAGAAAGAAAAATGGAGAAATCAGGTTGTGTGTGGATTTTAGAAACCTGAATACGTGTTTTAGAAAGGACAACTATCCACTTCCCAAGATGGAACATCTGCTGCAGAGAGTATCGAGGGCTAGGGTCATGTCCTTCCTTGATGGTTTCTCTGGATACAATCAAGTTGTTGTGCACCTAGATGACCAAGAGAAGACTGCCTTTACTACCCCCTGGGGCACCTTCATGTATCCTAAAATGCCATTTGGGCTAATGAATGCAGGGGCTACTTTTCAAAGAGCTATGGAACTAGCTTTTGTAGGGCTAAAAGATAAATTTGTGCAGATATATTTGGATGACTTAACAGTTTACTCTCACAACCATCATGACCACTTGAATCATTTAAGGAAGGTATTTCTAAAGTGCAGAAGGTATGGAATATGACTGAACCCCAAGAAGTCCCAGTTGGCACTCAATGAAGGAAATATCCTAGGCCACATAGTCTCAATTGAAGGTGTAAAGATCGATCTGGTAAGAGTGGAGGCAATTCAGCAGTTGTCACTACCAAGGTTGAAAAGAGACATTCAGTCCTTTTTAGGAAAGATAAACTTTGTCAAAAGGTTTATTCCAAATTTCTCTGAGTTGGTAAAACACATAACAGCCATGCTAAAAAAGGATGCAGAAATCAAGTGGACCGACCAAGCAATAAATTCTTTTGAAGACATTAAGAAAGCCATCATGGAGGCTCCAACCCTGATTAGTCCCAATTACACCAAAGGTTTTTACATTTTCTCTTTTGCATCTTATGACACAGTGGCAGTTGTACTATTACAAAAGAATGATGAAGGTCTTGACCATCCAATTGCTTTATTCAGCAGAACCTTGAGAGATGCTAAGCTGAAGTATGACCTAATTGAGAAGCAGGCTTATGCTCTCATAAAATCTTTGAAGAACTTTAGAATCTACATTCTCCATGCAAAGGTCATCGCATATGTCCCTTCAACTGCAGTGAAGTATTTTTTGACTCAGCCTGACATTGATGGGAAGAGAGCTAGGTGGATTGCCAAACTCATTGAGTTTGATATAGAGGTGAAACCCACCAAGCTGGTAAAGGGATTAGGTCTAGCCAAACTCATGGCCAAAGAAAACTATGAACTGTTGGGAGTGAATTTCACATGTGTCAGATTAGCAAAGGTGCAGACTATGGTAGCAGCTAAAATAGAAGTAAATCAAGATCAGAATAACAGTCCAGCAGTAGATGAGAACATATCTTCATGTGAGTGGTACTCAGGTATCATCCAATTTTTGCTAAAGTTAGAAGTTTCTCCTGATCTTACTCTTAACCAAGCATGAGATCTTAAGTTGAAATCTGTTAAGTTTTGGATAATTGACAATTTGTTGTATTGGAAGGATCAGTCTGGAGTTTTGTTAATATGTCTAGATAAAGAGGGAGCAGAGCAGGTCATGCATCACTTTCATTCCAGTACATGTGGAGGCTGCCACTACTAGAAAACCACAGCCCACAAGATATTAAAAGTAGGATACTATTGGCCAGTCCTTTTTGCCGATGTATGCACTTTTGTAAGGGCCTGTGACCAATGTCAAAGATTTGTAGGGAAGCAACAGCTCAAATCCTTTCCCCTTAGTCCTGTTATAGTGAATGGGGCTTTCCAGCAATGGGGTCTATATTTCATAGGTGAAATAAATCCATCTTCCAGTGGATAGCATAAATGGGTCTTAGTAGCCACTAACTACTTTACCAAATGGATAGAAGCAATACCCACCAAAAATGCCACTCATCAAGTCATCATGAGATTCTTATATGAGAACATCTTCAGCAGGTTTGGTTTCCCAGTAAGGTTAATAACTAATAATGCACAAGCCTTTAAAGCTGGGGCATTGGTTAAATTGTGTGAATCAATGGGTATTCAACTAGTGCACTCCACATCCTATTACCCACAAGGCAATGGCCTGGTTGATTCATCCAACAAGAGCTTAGTCCGGATCATTAGGAAATTGCTAGAGATAGATAAGAAAAGCTGGGATTCAAAGATTAAGTTTTCCTTATGGCCTGATAGGGTTGCAGATAAAAGATCCATAGGGACTTCTCCATTCATACTAGTTTATCGCACTGAGGCCATCTTTCCTATCCAGCTCATCCTTCCAATGGAAAATTTATTTCAAGAAGAGGAAGATGAACCAAATGATATGATGAGAAGGATGATGGATTTGGTGGAGTTACAGCAGATCAGGGAGCAAGTGGTAGGAAAATCAGAGGCTCGTCAATAGAGGATAAAGGGCATGTTTGACAAAAGAGTAAAGGTAGACAACTTCCAGGTCAAAGATTGGGTCCTCAAGTGGGATGTTGTTAGATAGGATAAGGGGAAACATGGAAAATTTGACTCTTTATGGATTGGCCCTTTTTTCATAGTCCAGGTATATGAAAATAACACCTTCAAATTGCAGAATCTAGAAGGTGAAGAGGTATTCGATGGCCCAGTAAATGGGTGGTTCCTAAAACTCTATTTTATTTGAGGCTCTGAGGCCTTATGATTGTAAATTAGTAGATAGTAGGTTGTTTTGCTTTTGGAATAAGACTCCATGCCCAATGGAACAATAAAGAATAGTGTTAATTTACTTAGTTACTTTTAGGGAAAGGAATTTTGGTTTGGGGTTCTTGGGACCTCACAGGGAGGTTCCCATCCCCGAGTAGGAGCCATATGTTATCTCCCAAAATAAAATGAATTTATTTTTGATAGTATGAAGAATTTTAAATCATGCAATGAAGGATATGAAGATCACTAACAGTTTTGAAAGCCTCTATTTTTTATGCAAATATCACAAAGTTGTGACTTCGGTGGCTTGGGTGAGGATTAGAACATCTCATTAGCCACTGAAATATGGAAGATAAATAACAAGTGGAAGAACCCTTCAGCAGTAAGGCGTATTTCTAAACTTTTCACTGCCATCGAAGCATTTTCTAATAGCAATTGGAGGTTTTAAAGGCTATAGATTGGCAAGCTAGTTCCCAAAGGTGCCGCAACTATGGAGAAAATAACGATTTAAGGCTCCAATCATGAGAGGTTTTGAGCACCGACGAAATCAGTCCAGGACTTAAAACCTTTAAAATCATTGATGGGATAGTCCACTACAGCACCAAAACAGAGGGAGACTTACAGACTACGCCTTCCGTGAGAAGAGGAAATCATCGGCGATCGGAAGGACTAAAGACAAATCATCAGAGAATTTAGAACCAAGCAGCTTTATGGTGATCAAGAGAACTATAGACTAACCATCAGCAAATTAGTCCTCTACGGGGCCACAACGGTGGAAGAAAAACTGACTACGGCTTTCGATCGATGATAAGAAACATTCTGATAGCGTGACAATAGATGAACACATTGGCGATCGGAGGGTCTAAATACTAACCATCGGTGAACTAGTCCTCTAAGGAGCCATAAGGGTGAAATATATATAGACTGCGGGTTCTGCAAGCGGATGGAAACTTCAGCATCAGAGGTACTAAAGACTAACCAACGGCAAAATAGTTCACTGCAGAGCCGCAACTGCGGAAGGAAGAAAGACTATGGCTTTCGATTGATGACAAGAATCGTTTCGATAGCGAAATGATAGAAGACCATCGGTGATCGGAAGACATATAGACTACTGAACAATGAGTTTACAATGAAGCATCTCCGTAGTGTTAGTGACGCAGGGGACTAAAAGTTACAATTTTAGCTTCTACCGACCTCCGATAGCGAGAAGGAGAAATTGTCGATAGTCAAGCATATAAGGTTTTATGTGGTATGTTCCACCTCTAAAACTATGTCCACGTTCAGATAAGGGGCTCTGATATATTTTTTATTACCACTCCTAGTCATCGATGAAGAATTCGTTGTGATGCTGGTGATCTAAGTAGCTGACACTGCGGCAAGGATGAGACTTGGGGCGCCAATGAAATAGAAGACAAAGCTTCTGATCAGCAACTATGGAGGTAAAAAACAGAAACATCAGGACTTGGGGTGCCAAAACTACGGAAATGATAAGACTTGGGGTACCGATGAAACAGAAGACAGAGCTTTCGATCAGCGACTGTGGCAACGAAGTTAAAAATTTCGGGGGGATTGGACAAGACTGGGCATTTCAGTTAAACGCTGATACACTGAATGTTGACGGCAATTTCATAGTAAACCAGCAGTGGGAATGATCAACAACCACTTCAATCATTAAAGGACCACTCAATGAACTAGACCTTCACAGTAGATAAACAAATAGTTAGCAAGTGTTTGAAGCCCTAATTGGGAAAAACTATCACTTTCAATTATTTTTTGTGTAAACAGATCTAATTTTCAGGATCTGTAAATTTCATAAAAGGCTATAAATCCCATGATTATTTTATGAAGAAAGGTTCGACTCTAGGGATTTATGAGACTGCTCCATTATCAAGCATCTCATCTAGTTTACTCTAAGTATAAGCTCTTTTGTTGTGATTTGTTCAACCATCTTTTTCTTTACTGTGTTTATTGCCTGAATGTGCATTTAGGTAATCTTCAGATTTGTTAAAGGGTCGATAGCTGTCATCCTATTGGTTATTTAGTGATATTTGATTTATAAACACCATTCTCGATAGGGATTTATCCATTTATATGCATGTTTTATTTGTGTAAGTCTTCCAGCCTGGTGGGTTCTCCATCCCTGCACCTTTTGTCAAACTACTGAACAAGTTGTAACTAAAAGCCTTGTGATTGAGTGAGCTTCATGCATGTCTTGAGAGTTAGAGGTTATATAGGTTATCCAGCTTGATCCAATTTAGAAAAACCCTAAAAATAGTTTAAGTTACCAGGCATCCTCAAGCTACAACCTAGAGGAGTTTCCTTGAGTGATAACATGATTAAATGGATGAGAAATGATCAAGAGGTTTGTGATATATCACTTCAATATTTGGATCATTAGCTGAAATATGTGGCTTGTCTCTATAATAATATAGCATATATCTACATATATAGTGATCCACTCAGCAGTTGGCATGTTTTCAAACTTTGACAAAGTATAGCACTTCAACTACTTTAACTACTTTGACAGGTTCAGTATCGGCTTAAACAAGTCCGAACCTCAACACAATCAAATTCAAAAATCTCAACAGGTTTCATGCTTGACATACATCATCTCAACATGCATTGTTGACACCGATGATTGTAAAACATCAACAGAATGTATCTCTATCTTCCAGTCGTCTATGACAGTTGAAATTATGAACTGTTATAACTTCTTTTGTAATTTAATGCAATGGGTAGTCACCCAAGCGTCTCAGCATTCTATATCAACATGTACACTATTGTAGTATACATTGATCAACCTTCATGGAGAATACTTAATAGAAATTGGTTCGAATTCTTGCATATTGTCTGAGTGCATACTTTCTGTCTATATAGTGTATTTCGCGCCTTATCTATTATCTTTATGCTTCCGCCATAACAGTGCTCGACTCCTTCAGTCAAACTGTTGTCCCCAATGTGCACCTTGGCATGGCTTGGATCATTGGTATCAGAGCTTGTTCATACATTAAGTTACACAAGCACTTCTATCGAATTTATTTAACTTATGCATGTTAAAACATGCTCGCAAAATCAAGAACACAAGTAGACACTATCTTCGACTTCAGAAAAGATGGCCGAAGAAGAAGAAAATAGAAATGAAACTGAGGAGGCAAAGCAACTCATAGAAAAAGAACTAACTCTCATGTGAACCAAAATTTTCACCCAATATAGTGATACTCTCATGTAATTTGATTCAACATCCTTAGAATCCTCGACGATTCCCCACTCTGATAAAATCATCCCCTTCAAAGTGCAAATGAATATAGACATATCGAATCTTGAAGGAAAGATTGACATGGAATCCGTCGAAAATTGGGTTCAACAATTGGAATCTTACTACTACATGAATCAACTCTCTAAAGCGGAAAATATCACCATTGTGTCCTTAAAGATGTCAACCCCTGTACATTACTGGTGGGAAAATTTATCAACAAAGATGGAAAAATAAGGCAACCCCATAGAGACATGGGTAAAATTTGTCAAGTACATCTGAAAGGATTTCTACCTGCACAAGTATCTTGAACCGCAGTATAAGAAGTGGCAATAGCTAAGCCAGTGGAAAGACCAATCCATGCAGAGTTACACAAATGAATTCTATCGACTCATGGCTAGACTTGGCGTCCAAGAAGAAGAGAAATTGAATGTCCTGAAGTACATTAGCAGATTATCCCTCTACATTCAGCAAAAGATGGATTTTATGACTATCAGTACACTTGCATATACATTTCATTATGCCAGCAAGCTTGAATCTAAAAAAAAAGGAAAGCACATTTCACAAACAAGCCGACAGGTCTAACATCCGACAAGAAGTCATCAGCCAACTCCAACAAGTCAAAAACCCTTCTCATCTAACCCCGCCAAAGCCTGATTATCATAAGAAGAACTTTCAAAAAGACAAGAAGGATCACATCAAACAAGCTCATACCCGAAAATGGTGTGATTATCACAATTCATCCTGGCATGATATGTCAGAATGAAAATCTCAGAAGACATTTTTGACAAACTTTTCGACCTCCGACTTATCCAACAAAGCTTTGGTAGAATCTGACCCAAAAGCATCGACCCTCTTGGTTTCGACATCAACCACTGTCATAGCCTCGACTATCATTGATGAGGAGGAACACGAATGTTTGTTCCATACACAGATATGGGTTCAAAAAAAATAAATTACTGTTGAAATATTGTAAATTCAAAGGATATTATAAATGTATTTTACTAATGTAATCCAAGGGAGATGTTATTATTCCTCTTGTGGGGTGTTACTATTGTATTTGGTCATCATAGATTCATGAGTTAAAGCCTCCAAATTTGGTTCATTAGTACCCTAATAAATAGTATAATATATTGTTTTGAGTCATCCTAGGTGAAGTCGACCCAGACAATTTAGTGGGGCCGGCTTATATAGGGTAAAAGCCAGTTGGTTCAATGTGTATAAATATGAGAGTTGTGATTCTTATTTGGACATAGACTCACTCACTTGAGTAGAACATAAGAGAGAGAGAGAGAATAGAAGGAGGAGATTACCTATTTTTGGGGTTATATATTATACATCTTTTACAGAGGAAGTTTTGGCTAGTTTTTCTTCCCCTTGAGGGTTTCCCATGATAAATACTGTCTATATTGTGATTGTACTTCTTTTAGTGATTCTGCATATGTTATTTTTGTGATTTTTAATTGAACAATAATTATATCCAGTATAGAATATGAAATATCAACATGGTATCGGAGCTATCCTGAATAGGGAAGCTTTCACAAGGTGAAACTCCCTCTCCTCCCTCTTCGGAAGAAATTAGGGTTTCTGCAAATTTTGGAATATCTGCTTGCATAGAAATTTATGCCTCACTAGAGCGCATCTATTGAGCCTAGGATTGAATTTTTTGGGTGGATGGATCTCTGGGAAATCCAAACCCTAGTTTGTCCCTGAACCAGAAAACTGCAGAAAACCATAACTAGAAATTCTGCAGAGCTCCAACCTTGCAAGTAGGATTTGAAGGGTGGAGATTTGGGATCTTCACAAATCATTTGGACCAACCAAATCACCTCAGTAAATCACGTCTACTAGTAAGTTCAGACTCCTATTTTGAGAAATTTCATTTTTTAGTGACCTACTGGACAAGATGGCCCCAAGCACTAGGCTTGAGGACAAATTGGAAGGCATAGAAAAAATTACTAGCTTGGAATTATAGGATTGGTCTCATTCTGAAAGAGAATGGCATTAAGAAGTACATCAATATTGAGATTGCAGAATTTAAATAAGATGAGGCTAACGTGAAGCATGAACAATACCTAATCAAGGAAATGAGGATCATTGTTGATTCTATTTGTTGCACCTAGAAAACCCACATTGCCTATTATCCTTCATGGGAATTTCATATTTCCTTTCAACCTCCTAGAAATCCTGACTTGAGTCACTTTGGTCATATTTTTTCCATACGTAAAAGGGTCAGTACATTTATGCTTTGTACACAGAGCACAAATGGTGCTCCTCGTAGTAGACCCATAATTGTTGTTTCCCTCTTTCTTTGAAAAAAAACCTAGGTCAATGCCTTTGTCATTTCTACCACGAGTGTCGATGGTCAAAAAATGAGAAAAAGACGGTTCTAGAAGATTCCATGCAAAAAATTCCATGGAGTCAGTTCCTGCATGCTTGGGATGTTAGTTTTTCAACATTTAAGCTAGCATTATATGGATCTTTAACTGATAGAACAACAAGCACAGCAATCAAACACAAGAGACAATGAACATAGTTTTTTTCCTCAGGGAAACCATAAATGGAGAAAACCCTGCAACTTCCTTAGAGATAGAATCAGCACAAAAGGTAAAACCCCAAAACAGTAAGATGCACTCCCAACAGCAATAACCTTCTTCTTCTCTAGCCCCAGTGTCTTCTCCTTCCTCAACTATGCGCTACACTTGAGTGTGTATGTGATGTGTGATAAATAGAGAGTCCAGCTCTCTATTTATACTAATCCTGACATGACTAAAACCCTACTAGGGCCAACCTCTACTAGGAGAGTCTAATAACCCTAGTGCCCCAAAACTACGGGGACTTTAACCCTTAGACAATCGGAGGGTTACCCACAATGACTTGACATGACTTGTTTACATTATTGATTCTCTCAATCAGAACATCAGGGCATGACATGACATGATAACATCCCGGAATAAAAATCGGGTTACAATGGATAAGAAATACAAGTGAATACATTCCGAAGTTACAATTACATAAACACTCCCTCTTAACTAGGAAGGTATTCTCTCGACACAATTTTCATCATTGGTCTTCTTCTCTGGATCTTCTCGTCATCTGCATCTTCAAGTCATCTTCATCTGTATCTAGATCATCACTTGATCTGGATCATCATCAATGGATCATACTTGATCTGAAACATCACTGGATCATAATCCATCTAGAACATCACTGGATCATACTCGATCTGGATCATCATCACTGGATCTAGATCATCACTCAATCTGGATCATCATCACTGGATCTAGATCATCACTCGATCTAAATCATCAATACTAGATCTAGATCATCACTTGATTTAGATCTCTCGGAGTCATCGTAACTGGATCTGGATCTCCTCTGGTCACCATCATATGTGCTATTTCATGATTCTTCTCATCACAGGAAGTTCTACAGAGCCATCCTTCTTTCATGCTAGGTATATTCCTACCTCCTCATACGTATTTTGTATCCCTTCCATATAACCTACTTGTCAGAATGGCTAGCACTCACATCTGACCTGCTTGTCAGAAAGGCAGTATCCCTTACATCTGACCTACTTGTCAGAATGGCCAGCACTCACATCTGACCTACTCATCAGAAAGGTGGTAGCCCTTATATCTGATCATATAGGACCTAATCCTATAATCACATCAGAATGGCCAGCACTCACATCTGACCTACTCATCAGAAAGGTGGTAGCCCTTACATCTATGTAGGAGCTCATCCTACATCAGAATGGCCAGCACTCACATCTGACCTACTCGTCATAAATGGCGGTAGCCCTTACATCTGACCTACTTGTCAGAATGGCTAGCACTCACATCTAACATGGGAGGAACCTAATCCTTTAGCCATGACAGAATGGCACATCCCTTACATCTGATCTACTCGTCAGAATGGTGGTAGCCCTTACATCTGACCTACTCATCAGAATGGCCAGCACTCACATCTGACATGGGAGGAACTTAATCCTTTAGCCATGAAAAAGGTTCAACCCTTACATATGACCTGCTCATCAGATGGCTATGGATCTCAGCACTCATATCTGACATGGAAGGAACCAATCCTCTCACCATGATAGAATGTCTCAGCCCTTACATCTAACCTACTTGTCAGAATGGATTTTGGACTCGTCACTTCCCCTTGGAAGGGACCTTGATCTAGAGAACACCAAGCTTCTCCCTGAAGTTCTCAAACTTCACTTTGGCTAGTGGCTTCATCAACACATTAGCTATCTGATCGTTCATCGCAACATACTGGATATTCACTGCTCCCCTCTGCACCATATCCCTGATATAGTGATACTTGATCTCGATATGCTTCGAATTGTCATGGAACACTGGATTCTTTGACAACTTCATGCAACTCTGGTTGTCACAATGTATACAAGTAGCATTCATCTGGAGATCAAATAAATCAGATAGTAACTTCCTTAGCCATATTGCCTCACAACTAGCTGAACAGGCTATGACATACTATGCTTCAACTGTACTTAGTTCCATATAGAATTGCTTCCTGCTAAACCAAGAGATCACACCTGATCCCATACTGAAGTAACACCCTAAATTGCTCTTCCTATCGATGGCACTGCCTGCCCAATCTGAATCAACATAACCCTCTAGGTTAATCTTCTAATTTGCATCATACTTGAGCCCATAATCAACTGTACCCCTCAGGTACCTCAGAACATGCTTTGCAGCAATCAAGTGAACAGTTCTCGAATCTGTCAAGAACTAGCTCAAGGTGTTCACAGCAAAGCAAATGTCTGGTCTCATGTTCGTCAGGTGCATCAAGGACCCAATCATCTGATGATACATCATAGCATCAACTGACTCTGATGAAGCATCACTCAATAGCTTCAGGTTCGATGCCATAGGTGTGTCCATAGCCTTGAAGTCCATCATCCCAAACCTCTTTAGGATCTCTACTGCATACTTCCCTTGTCCAAGAAAGATTCCATCCACACTCTGCCACACCTCCATACCTAGAAAATAATGCATCATTCCCAAGTCCTTCATCTCGAACTCGGCAGCAAACTTTCTCTTCGTATCAACAATCAACCCATCCATACCTGTCACAAATAAATCATCTACATACAGTAGAAGCATCACTAGGTTGCCATCTTCAACCTTGTAGTAAAGGTTGGAATCTGCTTTACTTTTGGTAAAGCCCAAACTAGATAGAAAGCTGTCAATTCTGTCGTACCATGTCCTAGCTTCCTGTTTCAAACTGTACCGGGATTTCTTCAATTTTCACACATGAGACTCCCTGTCATGTGTCTCAAAACTGAGTGGTTGTTCTATGTACACTTCCTCTTCCACTACACCATTCAAGAAATTAGTCTTGACATCCATCTGGTGTATCTTCCATTTCATCACTGTAGCCAGAGCAAGTACTGATATGATGGAAGTGTATCTGGCTACAGGTCCAAAGGTTTCTTCATAATCTATTCCTTCTTTCTAAGAGAAACCTTGAGCCACAAATCTTGCCTTATATTTTTCTATGCTACCATCTACAACATGTTTGATCTTGTAGATCCATTTGGAAGTTACAACTAAATTCCCTTTTGGTCTTGGGACAACATCCCAAACATCATTATTCATGATCGATTGGTATTCTTTGATCATAGAATCCTTCCATTCTTTTTGTTCTGTCGCTTCTTCATAACTGGAAGGTTCTTTATCAATGAAATCACATAGTAATGCTACATACCCAGAGTAGGATCTGGTCCTCTTTCTTTCTCTGTGATTCTCTTCTAGAGCCCCATATCTTTCCTCACCTTGGATAAGTTCCCGTACCCAAGTAGGTTTCCTCTTATGAGGATTCTTCTCTAGAGGTGGATCTATAGGTCTTTGTGGTTCTTCAAATTCTTGATATTCTTCTTGAGCTTCTTCATCCATGGTTGTATCATGAATTCTTGGTGCTTCTGCTTCTTCAGATTCTTCAGCATGTTTCTTTCTGGATTTGTTGTAAGTTGTATCTTCATCAAATGTCACATCCCTGCTAATGTCAATCTTCTTGAATCCTAGGAAATATATTCTGTAAGCCTTTGATATTTTAGAGTATCCCACAAATATACCCTTCTTTCTTGAAGGATCTAATTTAGTCCTCTTCTCTTTTGGAATGTGTATGTACATAGGACAGCCGAATATTCTGAGATGGCTGACTTCCGGTTTCTTGCTGGAGAAGACTTCTTCAGGATTTTTGTTCTCGAGTACTCTATGTGGAGTACGGTTCTGTACATACACTGTTGTTCTGGAAACTTCTGCCTAAAGATGCATAGGAAGCTCTTGATCATGAAGCATTGCTTTTGCAGCTTCCATGATAGTTCTGTTCTTTCGTTCCGCAATCCCATTTTGTTGTGGATTATAAGGAGTAGACAACTCCCTCTTAATCCTTGATTCTCTGCATAGCTCTTTGAACTCATTTGAAGTGAATTCTCTTCCATTATCTTATCGAAAGGTCTTGATATTATTTTCAGTGTGGTTCTCGACCAAGGCTTTGAATTCCTTGAACTTGTTGAATACTTCATCTTTGTTCTTCATGAAATAAACCCATGTCTTCCTAGAAAAATCATCAATAAAAGAGACATAATATGCATACCCTCTTAGTGAGTTTGATGACATAGGACTGCATACATCGGAGTGGATGATTTCCAATATTCTTTTTTCTTTGCTTTCGCTGCTTGGAAATGTCTTCTTTGTATTCTTTCATTTCGTACATCCTTTGCAGACCCCATCATGTTTTGCTTGGATTTCTGGAATACCTTCAACATCTTTGCTTGCAATAGGTAGTTCTCTATAATGCACATGTGCGCCAAAGTTCACTTGGATCTACTGTGTCATGGACCAAGGCTTGTTCTGGATGACCCTTTAGTTTGTACAATCCTCCTTCTTGTTCTCCAATCACCACCGCATCATCGATAGTCTTTCCTTTTGGCCACATGATGACTTGACCATCTATGAATGCAACCCTCATTCTTTTTGCATCTAATGCCGATATGGAGAGGAGGTTCTTCTTGAGTCCTGGCACAAAAAATTACTTCTTTCATTGTTAGAGACTTTCCAGATTCTAGCTTATAGGAAGATTCCCCACTACCTTTTATTGGATATTGGTAGTCATCTCCTAGCTTCACCTTGTGAGGTGATTCATGTTCTGACAGTCTCACAAAGGATTCATTGAATCTTGTCATATGTTTGGAGGCCCCACTATCTATAAGCCAATCATCACTTCCATGAGTAATGTTACCTGTGAGAGCAGAAATCAAAACATATTCATCCTCACTTGAAGAATCTTCACTTTCATATCTGGTTCTCTTCTTGCATGGTTCATCATCCTCTGCAGCATGAGCATGATGTGTTCTTTTTCTGCTCCTCTTTGATAGCTTTGGTTTCTTAGGACAATTCTTTGCATAATGTCCTGCTTCATCACATGTATAACATATGACCCTAGACAAATATTTTCTAGTGTTATCTTTGTGATAGTGCTTACCTCTAGGGTGACGAGATCTTCTTTTGGTTGACTTGGAGTGTACCGTGAGAGCTTGATCATCACTTCCCATATTTTCTTCTCGAGCTGCTATCCATGCTTCTTCTTGAGAACACTCTTTCCATAGTCTACTGAACTTGACTAACTTCTTTCTAGCACAGATTCCTTGGATGAAAGAATCCCATGACCTAGGAAGGCCATTCAAGGTAGTCATCACAATCTTTGCATTTTCCACTTCTTCATCAACTACTTCTTTTTGTTCCTTGATTTGAGAAACTCTTGTGAAGTAAGACTGGATTGTTTCTGCATTCTCAATATTCACATTATTTAGTTGGTTTGTCAAAGTCATCTTACGGTTTATGTTATTCCCTTCAAACAACTTGGTTAGGGCATCAAACATGGCTTTAGGTGTCTTTAGAGAGGACACTTGTGGTATAATATGATCCTTGGTAGAATTAGAAATGATTCTCTTTGCCATAACCAACTTCTTCTTATGCAAGGCCTTAGCCTCATCTCCCTCTGGAACTGGAACCTCCTCATGGATGTAGGAGTCTAACTCATTCTCTTCTAGGACAAGGGAGATCCTATACTTCCAAGCTCGGAAGTTATCAACTCCCTCAAGATTTTCATCAAGCTTGGTATGATGAGACATCTTAATTGAGAACCTCAAATGGAAATACAAAAGATTTTAGATCTTACCAGGTCAAGATGTCGGATCTGAATTTTGAGCTGAAATCCTGCCGAGCTGGTTCAAGAGAAAATTAGGGTTTTGCTTTTCCGAATATTTGTCCACCCAAATGCCTTGAAATTTATCCCTAAATTTGATTTTGGGGAGGAGATCAATCTAGGCCTGGGCTCACTGAAAAATTCCTCTTCTGTGAAAAGCCCTAATTTTCGATAGTAGTGTCGGGTCCAAAACTGAAAAACCTCAGAATTGGATTCTGCTTCGACAGAAAGATGTGCCATAAGGAGGAGAGTTATTCCACCTTACTTTTGCTGAAAATATATGGAGAGAGATCCACAAAGTAGGAAGCCCTAGTTCCCGTAGATGCACAGTGTCTTCTTCTCAAGTTAGCTCTGATACCATGTTAGTTTTTCAACATTTAAGCTAGCATTATATGGATCTTTAACTGAGAGAACAACAAGCACAGCAATCAAACACAAGAGACAATGAACACAGTTTTTTTCCTCAGGGAAACCATAAATGGAGAAAACCCCGCAACTTCCTCAGAGATAGAATTAGCACAAAAGGTAAAACCCTAAAATAGTAAGATGCACTCCCGACAACAGTAACCTTCTTCTTCTCTAGCCCCAGTGTCTTCTCCTTCCTCAACTATGCGCTACACTTGAGTGTGTATGTGATGTGTGCTAAATAGAGAGTCCAGCTCTCTATTTATACTAATCCTGACATGACTAAAACCCTACTATGGCTGACCTCTACTAGGAGATTCCAATAACCCTATTGCCCCAGAACTGTGGGGACTTTAACCCTTAGAAAATCGGAGGGTTATCCACAATGACTTGACATGACTTTTTTACATTATTGATTCTCCCGATCGGAACATTGGGGCATGACATGACATGATAACATCTCGGAATAAACATTGGGTTACAATAGATAAGAAATACAAGTGAATACATTCCGAAGTTACAATTACATCAACATGGGAGAGGTGGCATTCTCTTCCCTCGCCTGTAGGGATCATATCTTATCCATTTTCCAAGTCATCTCATGAGTTCTAGGCCTATAAATGAATCCTTCATGATGAGAGTGGAGGAGGCAAGAAAAAACACCGTTATGTTGTTAGTTTGAAGTTTGAATCAGAGGCAAAGTATAGTTGGCCTATGCTTGGAGAGATCTTCACAGTTATAGAGGATTGTAGATGGTTCTTGTAGAGATTGAAGCCATCAACATCAAGGATTTTTTGTTGTAATTCCTTCTCTTTTATAATTAATACAAAGACATTCCCCTTTCCTATATTTGATGTATTGATCTTAATTAAATATTATTGGATTCCTCGATCACTGGTATGAATAATCAATTTATCATGATGCTCTCATCTTGTTTATTTGTCTTTTAATCTATTTTGCAGGTGTTGAACCATTGCAAGGACTTTTGGAGAAAAGGAAAAGAGAAATAAGGTTGAGGTATATTGTATTTCATGTGAGTTAATTTGATTATTTAAGGAAAGGATATGTTGCTATGTCTTTTTGTTCTGTATTTGTGATTTACATTGCAGAGGAACAAACAGTGTCCACACTGATTGAGAATTCTTGATAACAAAATTGGCGAATCCACTAGGGATAATAATCCCGTGAGATCTGGGGAAGATCTAGTCAGATCTGGTGCAGATCCAGTCAGATCTACAAACTTCGGTAACCATTCCATATTTGAAGATTATTCTCTCTCCTTTTAGTTATTTCAGTTAACAAGGTAAGCCATATATCTTAAGTTTCTAATTATTGCCTCTTTTTTCTGAGTAGTTTTTACCCTTTCCAATCCATCTTATCCCTTTCTAGTTTCTCCTACAGGACTTTAGCCTTTCAGTATATTGTTCGAGCGACACCTTTCTCTTTGGCTGACAGAGCATCGACCCTCCTAGGGTTCCTTTTCATTCTTTGTCCAGGGCGCCGACAGTGCCTTCTTCCTCAATTTAAAGAGTGTCGATGGCGCCTGTGTACAGAAGACTAAAAGCATTGTTGTATCCTATGACGCTATGGTGCAGTTCTCCTCAAAGCACCGAGGCAGGCCTTCAAACTGCCTATTCAAGAAATTTTCCTTTCAAATTTTTGAACTGTCTTTTTCTCTAAATATTTTTAGTGTGGTTTGTTTGTTTGCTTGTTGTCTGAGTTTGTTGGTCTTTGTGAATCTGATTCTCTGTTTGAGCTCAGATCAAAAAACCTTATCTTCTTCATTGCCAAAGTGGAAAAATAGTTCATTTTTGTTTTTTTAGTTAAGTATCTGAAAAATCCTCTTTTGAAAAGAAAACCTATAGCCTCTTCCTAGAAGATTAGTTTCTTTAAAAAAAAAAACTTCTTTGTGTGCTTCATATTTTCTACAAAAATACAAAAAGAATCATGTTAGTTTCCTCTTGGTTATGCTTAAGAAAATTTCATTTTCACTTGCATGAGTGATTTAGAAGAATAGGTCTTTTTGAAATTGTAGCAAAAAATAATTTTGCATGCACGTTAGAGGCTCAGTTTTTTTTTTGCATTTCAGAGACTTTTTGAGTGCTTGTTTGAAAAAGATTTGTGTTTGAAAGAATTCTCTTTTGCATCTCTTGATTAAGATCTAGTTGTGACTGCTGAAAGTGGCATTTTTTGGTGTTTTTTTGAAAGAAAAGAAAAGGTCTCTTCCTTACCCTAATTAGGTCTCATCAAAGTCAAAGAAGTGTTTTTTTCATATAGATTTAATTGCCTTATTGGAGACAACACCTCACAAACACTCACCTAATCATTCAGATAAAAGTAATGGTATATTTAGGTTACAATTGTTTAGAAAGTTGAGTGATAGGTTAGTGACTTGTTCTGGCATCGTAAAACACAACAGCTATCGTTAATTTGTCTGCACTGCAACTCAGTACTCCCGCGGTTCTTCCACGTACCATCAATATATCGAACGGCCTTTCACGTACCCTTCAGGTATATAGAAAGGTACTTCACGTACTCGTTTGTATTTCGGAAGGCCCTTTGTGAACGATTGTGCATTAGATAGCACTACTACCGATTTGAGCTCCCATGTACCTTGTGTATATCGGGAGACCCCATTAGGATTCCTTATCCAACCGAGAAAAACCCTTTGGCTATCTTGTTCGGACAAATACACTGAAAACAGCATTCGAGGAGATTACCATGCACATGCCCTTGAGGTATATCGTGAGTTGCACCTTCTTGACAATCCTAATGAGAGACCAACTATTCTAAACCATCCTATCACTTAAGACTTCTTGTGACCTTTAGCTCTGTGTAGGTTTGTTTGTGTGATTTTTCCTCCTTTTTGACCTAGATTATAAGAATTTTAGCCACCACCATGGTTGAGCAACTTGTGTGGCCTCAATCCCGTAGGTTGCAAGGTTTGCCTCCTTACTCTCCTCTAGTCATGGAAGGATAAGAAGGGGTAACCATGGAATGACAAGCTTCTGTTGAAGCTCGTATGGAAACCACTCCTTATTGAACCTAGAGAAGAGTTCTCGGTTTATGACAACCCTTTGGTCCAACTGACTACTGAAGCTAACACATATTTTCACTTTCCAATGGAGGGTTGACCTGGATCATCCGACTAGATTGGAAATCATCCTCCTGATGAAACTACAGGGGCAGAATATGGCCCATATACACCTTTCTGGAGAACATCCCTAGTACAAACTATTGCTGGATACGGAATTGCTACTACTAAATTAGGGCCTGATATACTTTCTCCTTTGATAACAAGATTTCAAAATACTCTGTCAAACAAAGAATTTTCCCAAGAATATTTTGAGCATACACACAGGAAGCACGCACAAGATGAAGAACTTAAAAAGAGAGGTAATTCTCCTCATCTCAACCCTTCAAGATCTACCCCACCTGGATATCGTGCCCTTTCATCACCACATGTAGCTCAACTTCTAGAATTAACAATTCAAAATTTGGTTATGCAAAACTCAGTTTCAACCCCATTTCCTTGTCATAATCCAATTCAGACACCCTCTCCCAGTCGAAATTCCCCATCTAATCCAAACTCTCCAAAAACTTCAGCACCTGGGGGGAAACTCCCAGTTCAAACTTCATTTCCTACTGGAGGGACTATTTCTAGCATAGGAAAAAATGTACCCACTAGACCACCAATAGAAAACTACCCTCCTACTAGCTCCACTATGATTTTTCCTCCTTTTGGCCAGGCAGGGCCCTCATGAGTCCCACCTACTGTTACTCTGATTTCTTAGGGATACACATACCCTAGGAACCAACCCCCACCTCAATCATCTTATCAACCTAATCCCCCAAGGGGAACCTATCTTGGAGCTCCCTACCCTGGAAATGCCTTTAAACCATGGGGACAACCGAATTGGTCCAATGTTCCATCTTATGGACGAGCTTGTGTCCCTACTGCTGGAGGATATGGGCCTCCACCTGGAGGATCCCCACCTAGGGGACCCCCTAGAGGACCTGGATGACCTAGTGGACCTAGAGGACCTGGTGGATCTGGTGGACAACCACCAAGTGGACCTAGGGATCTGGTGGATTTGGTGGACCACCACCTAGTGGATCTGGTGGACCACCACTTAGTGGACCTGGAGGACCTAGAGGGTCCAGCGAATATCGAGGACCACCCCCTGCAAGGACACCTCCTTAGGGTAATCCTTCATCTGGGGAAGCTTCAAATAACCAACAACCTAATCAACAAGCCTTGAGGTCATCATCCATACCTATTTATCAATCTTCTTACGGTCCTACTAGTCAACAAATGCCATATCAGTACTACCATTACCTGCATCCCAATCAACAATTGCCATTTTTGGCAACATTATATTTTTCTAGATTGATCAATGACCCAATTCATCATGATCCCTCTTGGCCTACTATTCCGGTTAAATTACCTTTTGATATACCTAAATTTCATGGTAAACCTGGTGAAGATCCTAAGAACCATGTGATGACTTTTGATCTATGGTGTTCATGCAATTCTTTGATGGATGGTTCAATTCATCTTTGACTGTTCCAAAGAACTCTCACAAGCGTTGCTTCCAAATGGTATATAGAGCTACCATGTCACTCTTTTTGGGATTTTAATGCTTTAGCTATGGCTTTCTTAACACACTTTCAGTTATCCATCCAGTACAAAACAGGTACAGACCTACTGACCTCGCTTTGATAGACCACATCAACCCACATATCTGATCATATATATCAATGGAGAAGAAGATGTAGGTTAATCAAGGGCCCCATTCCTGATCAGTTACTGGCTGTGTTATCACTCCAGGAAACTCCTCTAGGTTGTAGCTCGAGGCTGCCTGGTAACTTAAAATGTTTTTAGGGTTTTCTGATATGGATCAAGTCAATTGACCTATATAACCTTTCCACTCTCAAGGCATGCATAAAAATCACTCGTTTACAAGGATTTTAGTTGCAATTGCTCAGAAATTTGACAATAAGGTGCAGGGATGGAGAACTCGCCAGGATGGCAGACTTACATACAAAACACATGCATATAAATGGCTAAATCTTGATGAGGGTAGTATTTATAAATCAAATAGAATTAATAAACCGATAATATGACATCTATTAGATTTTTAATCAATCTGAAAATGACCTAAATACACATTCAGGCATAAATACAGTAAACAAAGAGATGATGGCTGAACAGATCACAACAAAAGAGCTTATATCATGAATAAGTAAAATGAGAAGCTTGAAATCGTTATTGTCTCATAAATCCCTGAATTTGAACCTTTATTATAAAATCAATCATGGGATTTATAGCCTTCTACAAAAATGATAGATCCTGAAAATCCAATTTGTTTACATAAAAAAATACTTGAAAGTGATAGTATTCTCAGATTAGGGCTTCAAACCCTTGTTAACTATTTGTCTATCTATTGTGAAGATCTAGTTCACTGAGCAAACTTTTAATAACTGAAGTGGTTGCTGATAATCACCACTACTGGTTCAGTCTCAAGTGACTTTCCTTGTTTAATCCGCCATATTTTTCTACCTTGTAGCCACGGTCGCTGATCGAAAGATCTGTCTTCTAACACATCGACGCCCTGGACTGGAACGCTGCCACTGTTTTGGAGGTGAAATGAACTAGTTTTACCACTGTTGGAATGATTTTGTCATTGATCCGAGGCCTTGTCTGTTTCCTTACCGATACTGCAGAGCTGCTTAGATTTACCTCGCAAATCTCTAGTCCTTAGTTCTTTCAATCGTTGATGATTTTCTATTGATTGATCGGAAGCCTTGTCCATTGCCTTACCGACACTGTGGAGCTACTTGGTTCTAAACTCGTCGATCTGTAGCCCTTAGTTCTTCTAATCTACGATGAGTTTCTATTGTTGCAAAACCCACAGTCAGTCTGTCTCCCACGGTTGCGGCTCCTTAGTGGACTATCTTGCCGATCTGTAGTCCTTAGTTCTTTCGATCGTCGATGATTTTCTATTGATTGATTGAAATCCTTGTTCGTTGCCTTACCAACACTGCGAAGCTGCTTGGTTCTAAACTCATTGATTCGTAGCCCTTAGTTCTTCCGATCACCGATGAGTTTCTATTGTCATGGAACCCGTAGTCAGTCTATCTCCCACCGTTACAGCTCCTTAGTGGACTATCTTGCCAATCTGTAGTCCTTAGTTCTTTCGATTGCCGATGATTTTCTATTGATTGATTGAAACCTGTAGTCATTCTGTCTCCCGCCATTGTAACTCCTTACTGGACTATCTTGTTGATATGTATTCCTTAGTTCTTTTGATCGCCAATGATTCTCTATTGATTGATCGGAACCCGTAGTCAATCTGTCTCCTGTTGTTGCGGCTCCTTAGTGGACTATCTTGCCGATGGTTAGTGTTTTCAAGCTTCGACGCCTTATTAAGTGGTGGTTCCAATTTTCGATATGTGACTTTGGTGGCATTTTAGTACTTTATACCATTGACACTACGAAAACTTTCATCTTTACTTTGCCAATCCGTAGTCCTTAGTTCTTTCGATCACCGAATTTTTCATCTAATCACGGAAGCCATAGTCTGTATGTCTATCAGTGGCTAATGAGATGTTTTGATCCTCACCCAAGCCACCGAAGCTACAACTTTGTGAAATTTTCATCAAAAATAGAGGCTTTCAAACTGTTAGTGATATTCATATCCCTCATTGTGTGAATTAAATTCTTCATACTATCGAAATAAATTATTTTGGGAGATAACATCTAGCTCCTACTTGGGGATCGGAACCTCCCAGTGAGGTCCCAAGAACCCCAGACCAAAATGCCTTTCCCTAAAAGCAACTAAGTAACTTAACACTATCCTTTATTGTTCCATTGGGCATGGAGTTTATTCTAAAATCAAAACAACCTACTATCTACTAATTTACAATCATAAGGCCTCAAAGCCTTAAATAAAATAGAGCTTCAAGAAACGACCATTTACTGGGCCATCAAATACCTCTTCACCTTCTAGACTCCGCAATTTGAAGGTGTTATTTTTATGTACCTAGGAAATCACAAAAGGGCCAATCCACAAAGAGTCGAATTTTCCATGTTTCCCCTTGTCCTGTCTGACAGCATCCCACTTGAGGACCCAATCTTCGACCTGGAAGTTGTCTGCCTTTGCTCTTTTGTCAAACATGCCCTTTATCCTCTGTTGATGAGCTTCTGATTTTCCTACAACTTTCTCCCTTGTTTGCTATAATTCTACCAAATCCATCATCCTTCTTACCATATCATTTTTTTCATCCTCTTCTTCCTGAAAGAACTTTGCCACTGGAAGGATGAGCGGTATAGGAAAGATTGCCTTAGTACCATAAACTAGTTTGAATGGAGAAGTCCCTATGGATATTTTGTCTGTTACCCTCTCAGCCCATAAAGCAAACTTAAGCTTTGAATTCCATATTTTCTAATTTTTCTCTAGTAGTTTCCTTATGATTCTGACTAATCTTTTGTTGGATGACTCAGCCAGGCCATTGCCTTGTGGGTAATAGGATGTGAGTGCACCAGTTGAATACCCATTAATTCACACATTTTAACTAATGCCCCAGCCTTAAAAGCTGGTGCATTATCAGTTACTAGCCTTATTGGGCAACCAAACCTGCTGAATATGTTCTCATATAAAAATCTCATGATGACTTGATGAGTGGCATTTCTGCTAGGCATTTCTTCTATCCATTTGGTAAAGTAGTCAATGGCTACTAAGATCCATTTATGTTGTCCATTGGAAGATGGATTTATTTCACCTATGAAATCCATACCCCATTGCTGGAAATGCCCATTCACTGTAGCAGGCCTAAGGGGCAAGGATTTGAGTTGCTGCTTCCCTATAAATCTTTGACATTGGTCACAAGCCCTTACAAAAGTGCATACATTAGCAAAGAGGATTGGCCAATAGTATCCTTCTCTTAAGATCTTTTGGGCTATGGTTTTCCAGTAGTGGTGGCCTCCACATGTACTGGAATGAAAGTGATGCATGACTTGTTCTGCTTCCTCTTTATCTATACAACTTAACAAAATTCCAGACTGATCCCTCCAGTACAACAGTTTGTCAATTATGCAGAAATTAACATTTTTCAACTTAAGAGCTTGTGCTTGGTTAGGAGAGAGATCAGAAGAAACTTCTAATTTTTGCAAAAATTGAATGATACCTAAATACCACTCACATGAAGATATGTTCTGAGCTACTGATGGACTGTTATTCTGATCTTGATTTACTTTTGTTTCCACTGTTACCATAGTCTGCACCTTTGTTGATCTTACACATGTGAAATCTATTTATTCCCAACAATTCACAGTTTTCTTTGGCCATGAGTTTGGCCAGACCTAAATCCCTTACCAACTTGGTGGGTTTCACCTCTACATCAAACTCAATGAGTTTGGAAATCCACTTAGCTCTCTTCCCATCAATGTCAGGCTGAGTCAAAACATCCTTCACAGTAGCTGAAGGGAAAAATGCAATGACCTTTGCATGCAGAGTGTAGATTCTGAAAGTATTCAAATATTTTATGAGAGCATAAGCCTGCTTCTCAATTGGGTCATACTTCAGATCAAAATCTCTCAGGGTTTTGCTAAAAAACACAATTGGATGATCAAGACCTTCATCATTCTTTTGTAATAGTACAGCTGCCACTGTGTCATAAGATGCAAAAGAGAAAATGTAAAAACCCTTGGTGTAGTCAAGACTAATCAGGGTTGGGGCCTCCATGATGGCTTTCTTAATGTCTTCAAAAGAGTTTCTTGCTTGGTCATCCCACTTTATTTCTGCATCCTTTTTTAGAATGACTATTATATGCTTTACCAGCTCGGAGAAATTTGGAATGAACCTTCTGACAAAGTTTATCTTGCCTAAAAAGGACTGAATGTCTCTTTTTGACCTTGGTATTGACAATGTTTGGATTGCTTCCACCCTCATTGAATCGATCTTTACACCTTCAGCTGAGACTATGTGGCCTAGGATATTTCTTTCATTGAGTGCAAACTAGGACTTCTTGGGGTTCAGTGATATTCCATACCTTCTGCACTTCAGAAATAATTTCCTTAAATGCTACAAGTGGTCATGATGGCTGTGAGAGTAAAATGTTAAGTCATCCAAATATAACAGCACAAATTTATCTTTTAGCCCTACAAAAGATAGGTCCATAGCTCTCTGAAAAGTAGCCCCAGCATTCATTAGCCCAAATGGAATTTTAGCATACATGAAGGTGCCCCAAGGGGTGGTAAAGGAATTCTTCTCTTGGTCATCTAGGTGCACAAAAACTTGGTTGTATCCAAAGAATCCATCAAGGAATAACATGACCTTAGCCCATGAGACTTTCTACAGCAGATGTTCCATCTTGGGCAGTGGATAGTTATCTTTTTTGGAACACTTGTTCAGGTTTCTAAAATCCACACACAACCTGATTTCTCCATTTTTATTCCTTACAACTACTAGATTTGCAATCCACTTCGAATACCTGAGGGGGATTATGATCTTGGCTTTGAGGATTTTGTGGATCTCTTTCTCAATCACTGGTAATAGAAGAGGGCTGATGGGTCTCAGCTTCTGTTTGAAAGCAATGGTGTCCTTCTCCAAAGGAATCCTGTGCTGGATGATGTTGGTGTCATATGTTTTTAGGTCACTATACTACCATGCAAAGACATCAGAAAACTCTTTTATAAAGCTGCAAAATCTAGACTTCTGTCAAGCAATCATCCTAGTGGATAGATTTATCAGTTTTGGATGGCTTTGGCTACCTGTGTTTTTCTCTTGGATAGAAGGATCTAGCTCCCTTTTGATAGGATTAAAAGGGATGTCATTGTGATCAAACAGTTCTTCCAATGGTGCTAGACCTCGGGGTATATAGTTGCTGGGAAATTGGACAATATTCTGCTCAGTCACTTTATCTTTTAACTTGAGCTGTTTGGATTCCTCCATGTTAAGGTTTTCCTAGTCTATGTGTATGTCAGAGAATTCATCTACTAACTGAAGGAATTCACTAAGCTCCTCATAATTTTCAAACACCCTCCAAAATTTTACATTGTCTAGCAGAGAAGCTCTGTACTTGACCTGAACATCATAGCTGAGCTTAGGGGGTAAAGGAGGAACAAACAGACTTGCAAAGATGGCCAGGGAATCAACCAGGTGATTCAAATCCATAGGAATATATGACAGTTCAAAAAACATAAAGGAGTCTCTGAGTTTCCATACCTCGTCCCTGTAGGCCTTCAATCTGATATTTTTTCTCTGAAAAGCATTGTTGACCTTGTTTATGAGGAGGTCTGCGTCTCCGCACATGATCCCCATCTCCTTGGCAGCTTTAACTCCTAGCAGCAAGGCTTGATATTCTTCTATGTTGTTAGTGGTTTTGAAATCAAGCTTATAAGATAAGTGAATGTTTTCCTTAGATGGGGAGATCAATACTACACCCATGCCTACTGAGCTTTGAGCACTAGCCCCATCAAAATACATTGTCCAAATCGTTGTCATGAATTCTTCGGGCTACTGACGGGTGTGCTCAGTGAGCTGAACTGATGTTTGCTGATTATCATCTATTTGCAAAATGCAAGACCCAAAATCAGTGTCTACTGAGTAGATGGGGTGATTCACTGAGTGGCTCTCCTTGCTGATAATGTATGCTAGCTGATTTTCCCTGTACAGCCTCTTAGTCTCCCCTCCAAACATGGGAATTTTTGCATATGTGAGTCCATCTGAAGGGTGCCACCTAGTCTTTTTCTCCATGACCGAGATAGCAAGAGGCCAAATTTTGGAGGAATATCGGCCACTACAATGTCCATCATTACGCTTTTCGAAGGTAGCTGCATTAATTTTACAGCAAGGTCTTTGATGAGGCCCAAGAACTTGACCTTCCTGGAGTCAAAGGAGAATAAATCATGGTAGGGCTTAGTGATGTTGAGGCCAATCTCATCCATCACAACCTTTGGCATTAGGTTAAGAGAGGCTCCTGAATCCAAGAAACAGTTATGGAGTATTTTATCATGGATGTTCAAGGATATATAGAATGGTGGGTAAGATTCCTTTAGGTCTTCAATCATGGGGCCAAGGGTTACAACAGGCTTGTCATCTTGCAGGTTCACAAAGTCAGTGTCAATGTGCACCTTGGGATGAAGGGAATTCAGAATGGAGGTTTTGAATGCATCATTCTTCATTAGCTCAATTATAGGGAAAGGGATTATCAATTTTTGAATTTCAGACTCAAGGTTGAAGGAATAATGCAGCCTATCTAGAAACCTTACCTCAGGAGCTATAGGTTTGATTTGGGCTTGATCAGGTGTGGCTGAAGGTGCTGGTTTATGCAATTCTTTGGATGGGGCAGCCACTTTCTTTGGTAAAACAGCAACCTTTCTAGCTGGTGCAGTAGGATGCTTGATAGGTACAACATTCTTCTTGAGGGGAGCAACCAGCCTAGACCTCAGTTTGTAACCTCCCTAACCATCAGCCTGATAGATAGCCTCTTCAATTATCTGCTCATCAATCAGGGATTCCTCATATTCCACATGTGTCAAAAAAGAATAGTCCACCTCATCCTCCATGCAGTCTATATTGTCTTCAGCTTCTCCTTCTTCTTCAATGAATTCTGGCTCTTCTTCTAATACATCATTTTGAAATGGAGCTCTTATCCTCTGATATTCCCCTTGATTTCTATCCCTTCTGAGAATCTGAACTAGGGGGTTTCCTCTTCTATAAGGAACAAAATTTGGGTTTCAAGGAGCAAAGTCGATTGGCCCTTTACCCCTCACCGGTATATGTCCTTGGTCCTTCAATTTATACATTTTAGTAGTCAGGTTATCTAACAGTTTGGTATTTTTGTCAATCTTGTTCTTTGATGTCGAAGCCCCACTATAGTCTATTGGCTGCTTTTTCCTGTCTATCTTTCGTTTGACCTTCTGCGATGCCAGAATGTTTGACTCTACTTCTAGGGTAGCGTCCTACCCCTTTCTCTGATAAGTAAGCAGAAGTCAGAGTCAAAGGAATTTGCATAAGTTATCCTAGCTGAGGTATCAGTGGGCTTAATTTCAGTAGGGATATTGCTGTACATATTATTGAATCTCTTGGTAAAATTGGAGACAGACTCCCCATTTTCTCTTTTCAGGTTGATGAATTCTATGATATAGTAGAGGTGGTCCCTCCTTTCTCCCCAATGCTTTAGGAAAATTTCATCTAGGGCCTCTATTCCTGCCACTGATCCGACATGAAGTTCCTTAAACCACTTCTTATCCTGGCCATCTAGGATTTGCACAAAAACCCTAGTCCATACATCTTTTTGTTCTATGTTAATATTTTTAGCATAGATGTAAAAATCCTCTAGATTTTCTTCAGTAGTGAAATCCCCTTCCCCTATAAACTTAGGCATATACTTGATATAATGCCCAGTAGACATGGATGTGAGAGGATTTGGCAGAATTAAGGGCACATAACTAGCTACCAGGATCCTTTCCATCTTGGTCAATTGAGGAGCAGCCATATTGGAAATGGGTATGGACAGGGTTGTGTAAGGAAGCACAGATGAAGATACTTGCTGAGAAGGTGGTGGTATACTTATCCCAGTGGAGTCACCAGGGATTGGATCTTCACAAGCAGCAATGCTTGAAGATGCCCAACCCCTAGATTTTTCTGATGTATCTAAAAATTCCTAGGAATTAAGAGTTTCAGCAGAAGAAATAATAGCAGAAAGATTTCTTGAAATACCTGATGTAGCTTTTTGTGCAGTACTGCTAGTCTGTCTTAGTAAAGTCCTATCTTTCCTCAAAATTTCTTCTAGATCTGAAACAGGTATTGCCGGTGACCCCTTTGGGTTTTCTCTGGTACTTGGTCTTCTTGAAGCCACCTTATATCAATGGAGTCACTAGATAGATGATTACAATGACAATAATGTCCAAGCTTTGTCTATCATCAAAGCATGGATCTATGTCATCTCCCAGGGAAGCTGAGCTTCAAGGTCCTCTCCCTGGTACCGGCGCTAGTTTGTTATCAATCAAGGAAACACCTCTAGGTTGTAGATCAAGGATTCCTGATAACTTAAAAAAAAATTAGGGCTTTCTAATATGGATCAAGTCATTTGACCTATATAACCTTTCCACTCTCAAGGCATGCATAAAACTCACTCGTTTACAAGGATTTTAGTTGCAATTGCTCAAAAATTCGACAATAAGGTGCAGGGATGGAGAACTCACTAGGCTGGAAAAATTACATACAAAACACATGCATATAAAAGCCTAAATCTTGATGAGGATGGTATTTATAAATCAAATAGCATTAATACACCAATAGGATGACAGCTATCAGCTTTTTAATCAATCTGAAAATGACCTAAATACACATTCAGGCATAAATACATTAAAGAAAGAGATGATGGCTAAACAAATCACAACAAAAGAACTTATATCATGAATAAGTAAAATGAGAAGCTTGAAAGCGTTATTGGCTCACAAATCCCTAAAGTTGAACCTTTATTATAAAATCAATCATGGTCTTTATAGCCTTCTACAAAAATGACAGATCCTGAAAATCTAATCTGCTTACACAAAAAATACTTGAAAGTGATAGTTTTTCAAATTAGGGCTTCAAACCCTTGCTAACTATTTGTCTATCTATTGTGAAGATCTAGTTCACTGAGCGAACTTTTAATAACTGAAGTGGTCACTAATAATCACCACTACTGGTTCAGTCTGAAGTGACTTTCCTTGTTTAATCCACCATATTTTTCTACCTTGTCACCACGGTCGTTGATCAAAAGCTCTGTCTAATAGCACATCGGTGCCATAGACTGGAATGCTGCCAATGTTTCAGAGGTGAAACAAACTAGTTTTTATCGATGTCAGAATGATTTTTTCATTGACCAGAGGCCTTTTTTGTTTCCTTACTAATACTACAGAGCTACTTAGCTTTACCTCACCGATCCATAGTCCTTAGTTCTTCTGATCGCCAATGATTTTCTATTGATTGATCAGAATCCTTGTTCGTTGAACAATACGGAGCTGCTTGGTTCAAAACTCACCGATCCATAGCCCTTAGTTCTTTCGATTGACAATGAGTTTCTATTTTTGTGGAAGCCACAGTCGTTCTGTCTCCCGCCGTTGCAGCTCCTTAGTGGACTATCTTGCCGATCTGTAGTCCTTAGTTCTTCCGATCGCCGATGATTTTCTATTGATTGATCGAAATCCTTGTCCATTACCTTACAGACACTGTGGAGCTACTTGGTTCTAAACTCGTCGATCCATAGCCTTGGTTCTTTCGATCATTGATGAGTTTCTATTGTCGCAGAACCCATAGTCGGTCTGTATCCCATCGTTACGACTTCTTAGTGGATTATCTTGCCAATCTATAGTCCTTAGTTCTTCCAATCGTTGATGATTTTCTATTGATTAATCAAAACCCGTATTCAATCTGTCTCCCACCGTTGCAGCTCCTTAGTGGACTATCTTACCGATCTGTAGTCCTTGGTTCTTCCGATCGTCGATGATTTTCTATTGATTGATAGGAACCCGTAGTCAGTCTGTCTCCGACCATTCCAGCTCCTTAGTGGACTATCTTGCTGATGGTTAGTGTTTTCAAGCTCCGACACCTTATTAAGTAGTGGTTATGATTTTGGATACGTGACTTCGGTGGAATTTTAGTGCTTTATACCACCGAAACTGTGGAAACTTTCGGCTTTACTTCACCAATCTGTAGTCCTTAGTTCTTCCGATTGCCGAATTTTTCATCTAATTGTGGAAGCGGCAGTCTGTATGTCTGTTGGTTGCTATTGAGATGTTCTCATCCTCGCCCAAGCTACCAAAGCTACAACTTTGTGAAATTTTCATAAAAAGCAGTGGCTTTCAAATTGTTAGTGATATTCATATCCCTCATTGTGTGAATTAAATTCTTCATACTATCGAAATAAATTATTTTGGGAGATAACATCTGGCTCCTACTTGGGGATGGGAACCTCCCAGTGAGGTCCCAAGAACCCCAGACCAAAATTCCTTTCCCTAAAAGAAACTAAGTAACTTAACACTATCCTTTATTGTTCCATTGGGCATGGAGTTTATTCTAAAAGCAAAACAACCTACTATCTACTAATTTACAATCATAAGGCCTCAAATCCTTAAATAAAATAGAGCTTCAAGAAACGCCCATTTACTGGGCCATCAAATACCTCTTCACCTTCCATACTCTACAATTTGAAGGTGTTATTTTTATGTACCTGGGCTATCACAAAAGGGCCAATCCACAAAGAGTCAAATTTTCCATGTTTCCCCTTGTCTTGTCTGACAGCACCCCACTTGAGGACCAAATATCCAACCTGGAAGTTGTCTTCCTTTTCTCTTTTGTCAAACATTCCCTTTATCCTCTGTTGATGAGCTTATGATTTTCCTACAACTTGCTCCCTTATTTGTTGTAATTCTACCAAATCCATCATCCTTCTTACCATATCATTTGGTTCATGCTCCTCTTCCTAAAAGAACTTTTACACTAGAAGGATGAGTTGTATAGGAAAGATGGCCTCAGTGCCATAAACTAGTTTGAATGGAGAAGTCCCTATGGATATTTTGTCTGTTACCCTATCAGCCCATAAAGCAAACTTAAGCTTTGAATCCTAGCTTTTTTTATTTGTCTTTAGCCGTTTCCTGATGATTCTGACTAAGCTCTTGTTGGATGACTCAACCAGGCCATTGCCTTGTGGGTAATAGGATGTGGAGTGCACCATTTGAATACCCATTGATTCACACATTTTAACTAATGTCCCAGCCTTAAAAGCTGGTGCATTATCAGTTACTAACCTTACTGGGAAAACAAGCCTGCTAAAGATGTTATCATATAAAAATCTCATGATGACTTGATGAGTGGCATTTCCGGTGGGCACTGCTTCTATCCATTTGGTAAAGTAGTCAGTGGCTACTAAGATCCATTTATGTTGTCCACTGGAAGATGGATTTATTCCACCTATGAAATCCAAACCCCATTGCTGGAAAGGCCCATTCACTGTAACAGGCCTAAGGGGTAAGGATTTGAGCTGTTGCTTCCCTATAAATCTTTGACATTAGTCACAAGAACTTACAAAAGTGCATACATCAGCAAAGAGGATTGGCCAATAGTATCCTTCTCTTAAGATCTTGTGGGCTGTGGTTTTCCAGTAGTGGTGGCCTCCACATGTACTGGAATGAAAGTGATGCATGACCTGTCCTGCTTCCTCTTTATCTAAACACCTTAACAAAATTCCAGACTGATCCCTCCAGTACAATAGTTTGTCAATTATGCAAAACTTAATAGATTTCAACTTAAGAGCTCGTGCTTGCTTAGGAGTGAGATCAGGAGAAACTTCTAATTTTTGCAAAAATTGAATGATACCTAAATACCACTCACATGAAGATATATTCTCAGCTACTGATGGACTATTATTTTAATCTTGATTTACTTTTGTTTCTGCTGCTACCATAGTCTGCACCTTTGCTGATTAGACACATGTGAAATTTATTCCCAACAATTCACAATTTTCTTTGGCCATGAGTTTGGCCAGCCCTTATCCCCTTACTAGCTTGGTGGGTTTCACCTCTACATCAAACTCAATGAGTTTGGCAATCCACTTAGCTCTCTTCCCATCAATGTCAGACTGAGTTAAAACATCCTTCACAATAGCTGAAGGGACATATGCAATGACCTTTGCATGGAGAATGTAGACTCTGAAACTCTTCAAAGATTTTATGAGAGCATAAGCCTGCTTCTCAATTGGGTCATACTTCAGCTTAGCATCTCTCAGGGTTCTATTGAAAAAATCAATTGGATGATCAAGACCTTCATCATTCTTTTGTAATAGTACAGCTGCCACTGTGTCATAAGATGCAAAAGAGAAAATGTAAAACACCTTGGTGTAGTTGGGACTAATCAGGGTTGGGGCCTCCATGATGGCTTTCTTAATGTCTTCAAAAGAGTTTGTTGCTTGGTCAGTCCAATTTATTTTTGCATCCTTTTTTAGCATGACTGTTATATGCTTTACCAGCTTGGAGAAATTTGGAATAAACCTTCTGACAAATTTATCTTGCCTAAAAAGGACTGAATGTCTCTTTTTGACCTTGGTATTGATAGTTTTTGGCTTGCTTCCACCCTCATCGGTTCGATCTCTACACCTTCAGCTGAGACTATGTGGCCTAGGAGCTTTCCTGCATTGAGTGCAAACTAGGAATTCTTGGGGTTTAGTGATATTCCATACCTTCTGCACTTCAGAAATACTTTCCTTAAATGCTGCAAGTGGTCATGATGGCTGTGAGAGTAAACTGTTAAGTCATCCAAATATATCAGCACAAATCTATCTTTTAGCCCTACAAAAGCTAGGTCGATAGCTCTCTGAAAAGTATCCCTAGCATTCATTAGCCCATATGGCACTTTAGCATACATGAATGTGCCCCAAAGGGTGGTAAAGGAAGTCTTCTCTTGGTCATCTGGGTGCACAGAAACTTGGTAGTATCCAGAGAAGCCATCAAGGAAGGACATGACCCTGGCCCCCGATACTTTCTGCAGCAGATGTTCCATCTTGGGCAGTGGATAGTTGTCTTTCTTGGAACACCTGTTCAAGTTTCTAAAATCCACACACAACCTAATTTCTCCATTTTTATTCCTTACCACTACTAGATTTGCAATCCACTTGGAATACCTAAGGGGGATTATGATCTTGGCTTTGAGGATTTTGTGGATCTCTTTCTCAATCACTGGTAATAGAAGAGGGTTGATGGGTCTTAGTTTCTGTTTGAAAGTAATGGTGTTTTTCTCCAAAGGAATCCTGTGTTGGATGATGTTGGTGTCATATGTTTTTAGGTCACTATACTCCCATGTAAAGACATCAACAAACTCTTTTACCAAGCTGCAAAATTTAGACTTGTGTCCAGCAGTCAGCCCAGTGGATAGATTTATCAGTTTTGGATGGCTCTGGTTGCCTATGTTTTGCTCTTGGATAGCAAGATCTAGCTCCCTTTCTGTAGGCTTGAAAGGGATGTCATTGTGGTCAAACAGTTCTTCCAATGGTACTAGAACTCGGGGTATGTAGTTGCTGGTAAATTGGACAATATTCTGCGTGTTAGGGTTAACCTTGACTCGGGATTGAGTCAAAGGTGGTTAGGTCTAGCACATGTTTTGGGCACATGGTTTGTTGTAGCCCATGGTATTGCATGTGATTAAGCTTTTATAAGGCTTGAGGAGCCTCCATTGTAAAAGTGGCTTGGAGGTGAGCGGTGGCTAGCTCACTTGGCCTGGATGGCCAGTTTTGGCCATGTAATGAAGATCTTCATTGATGTTGGTTTTCCCCGCATGGGGTTTCCAGGGTATATTGTGTGTCTATCTTGAATGTTGCTTGCAATGTTTATTTTCTAGAATATTGTTATATATTGTTGCTCATTTTAACCTAACAACTGGTATCAAAGCCAAAAGGTCTATTTGGTTGGTAAACTCGTAGGAAAGAAGGGTTCTTGGTTCGAGTGGGAGCAATGGCGGAAGAAGGAAAGTTTAGGATCGAGAAATTTAATGGCCAAAACTATCAGTTATGGAAGATGCAAATGGAGGACTATCTGTACCTGTCGTTGGGTGGAAAAGAAAAACAGGCGGCGGCTATGAAAGATGAAGTAACGGATGGTGATGGTATAGTCACCATGAAGACACATGAAAAAAAAAATGTAATGGAGTATTTTGCATGTAAATGGGCATATGGATGTAAGACCTTGTAAGGCATGCATACCCCTGGTAACTCACTGGTAAAGTCGGTAGATAGACCTAGGTGATAGGGGGGTGTATGTGAGATTCCTCAATAAAAATTTGAGGGGAGTTGGTGATTACTCCAAGTCAAGTTTAAAGGGGGGATTGTTAGGGTTAACCTTGACTCGGGATTGAGTCAAAGGTGGTTAGGTCTAGCACATGGTTTTGGCACATGGTTTGTTGTAGCCCATGGTATTGTCCCATGGTATTGCATGTGATTAAGCCTTTATAAGGCTTGAGGAGGCTCCATTGTAAAATGGCCTAGAGGTGAGTGGTGACTAGCTCGCTTGGCCAGGATGGCCGGTTTTGGCCATGTAATGAAGATCTTCATTGGTGCTGGTTTTCCCCGCATGGGGTTTCTAGGGTATATTGTGTGTCTATATGTGGTTGCTTGTGATAATGTTTATTTCTCTCTCATTATTATGTTAATGTTGCTAGTTTAACCTAACAACTGGTATCAGAGCCATGGTTTGGCTTGGTTATGCTCGTTGGTGTTTCTATGTTCATAATCAAATTGTGGGTGCATGTTCGGCGGTACCCAACACCCTAGAAGTAATTTTTTGGTCCAAGTGAAACTTATCCATAGGCAAGTTTGTATTTCTCTGGATGCTAAAAGCACAAGGTATCCCTCTTATGCGTAAAGAAGGGATGTTGCATCAAGTGTGGAATGAACCACTAGGTAGGTACGAGGGTGGCAGGTGTACTTCTATCCTAGCTTGATGTGGATCGGAGAGGTTGAGTCTTCAATTGTGGGAGAAATGTGAGATGGTTTAATCTCGGTTTTGGGACTAAGATTGATGAGCCATGTATGTGAAGAGAATTCCTAGAGAACTGGCAGTTACAGTGGCCGATGACCCATGTAATCCGGTAGATGGATTTTTCTTTATATGGACATCAATGATAGAGTTTGGATGTAGGTACAAAGGGAGCATGGCAAAAGACGAGCAAGGAAGCGAGCATGGAAAGCGAGAGGATGAAGTAACGGATGGTGATGGTGTAGTCACCATGAAGGCACATGAAAAAAAAAATGTAATGGAGTGGTTTGCATGTAAATGGGCATATGGCTGTAAGACCTGGTAAGGCATGCATACCCCTGGTAACTCATCGGTAAAGTCGGGAGATAGACCTAGGTGATATGGGGGTGTATGTAAGATTCCTCGGTAAATATTTGAGGGGAGTTGGTGATTACTCCAAGTCAAGTTTAAAGGGGGGATTGTTAGGGTTAACCTTGACTCGGGATTGAGTCAAAGGTGGTTAGGTCTAGCACATGGTTTGTTGTAGCCCATGGTATTGCATGTGATTAAGCCTTTATAAGGCTTGAGGAGCCTCCATTGTAAAAGTGTCCTGGAGGTGAGCAGTGGCTAGCTCACTTGGCCTGGATGGCCGGTTTTGGCCATGTAATGAAGATCTTCATTGATGCTGGTTTTCCCCACATGGGGTTTCCAAGGTATATTATGTGTCTATCTTGAATGTTTCTTGCAATGTTTATTTTCTGGCATATTGTTATATATTGTTGCTTGTTTTACCTAACACTACTCAGTCACTTTATCTTTTAGCTTGACCTGTTTGGATTCCTCCATGTTAAGGTTTTCCTAGTCTATGTGTGCGTCAGAGAATTCATCTACTAACTGAAGGAATTTACTAAGCTCCTCATCATTTTCAAACACCCTCCAAAATTTTACATTGTCTGGCAGAGAGGGTCTATACTTGATCTGAACATCATAGTTGAGCTTAGGCGGTAAAGGATGAACAAATAGACTTGCAGAGACGGCTAAGGAATCAGCCAGGTGATTCAAAGCCCTAGGAATATATGACAGTTCAAATAACATAAAGGACAAGAGTTTCCATACCTCGTCCCTGTAGGCCTTCAATCTGATATTTTTTGTCTAAAAAGTGTTGTTGACCTACTGTACGATGACATCCACATCTCCAAAAATATTCACACACATGATCCCCATATCCTTGGAAGCTTAACTCCTAGTAGCAAGGCTTCATATTCCACTACGTTGTTAGTGGTTTTCAAATCAAGCTTATAAGATAAGTGAATGTTTTCCTTAGATGGGGAGATCAATACTACACCCGCGCCTGCTGAGCTTTGAGCGCTAGACCCATCAAAATACATGGTCTAGATTGCTATCATGACTTCTTTGGGCTGCTAACAGGTTAGCTCAGTGAGCCGAACTGATGTCTATTGATTATCATCCATTTGCAAAATACAAGACCCAAAATCGGTTTCTACTACGTAGATGGGGAAATTCACTAAGTGGCTCTCCTTGCTGATAATGTATGCTAGCTGATTTTCCCTATACAACCTCTTAGTCTCCCCTCCAAACATGGGAATGGTGGCATATGTGAGATCCATATGAAGGGTGCTACCTAGTCTTTTGATCCATGACCGAGACAGCAAGAGGCTGAATTTTGGAGGAATAGTGGCCACTACAATGTCCATCATTACGCTTTTCGAAGGTAGCTGCGTTAAGTTTACAGCAAGGTATTTGATGAGGCTCAAGAACTTGACCTTCCTGGAGTCAAAGGAGAATAAATCATGGTAGGGCTTGGTGATGCTGAGGCCAATCTCATCCATCACAGCCTTTGGCATTAGGTTATGAGAGGCTCCTGAATCCAGCAGATAGTTATGGAGGATTTTATCATGGATTCTCAAGGATACATAGAATGGTGGGCATGAGTCCTTTAGGTCTTCAATCATGGGGCCGAGGGTTGCAACAGCCTTGTCATCTTGCAGGTTCACAAAGGCAGTGTCAATTTGCACCTTGGGCTAAAGGGAATTCAAAATGGAGGTTTTGAATGCATCATTCTTCACTAGCTCAATTAAAGGGAAAGGGATTTTCAAATTTTGAATTTCAGACTCAAGGTTGAAGGAATAATGCAGCCTATATAGAAACCTTACCTCATGAGCTGTAGGTTTGATTTGGACTTGATCAATTGTGGATGAAGGTGCTGGTTTAAGCAATACTTTGGATGGGGCAGCCACTTTATTTGGTAAAACAACAACCTTTCTAGCTAGTGCAGCAGGATGCTTAAAAGGTACAACATTCTTTTTGAGGGGAGAAACCAGCCTAGACCTCAGTTTGTAACCTCCTAGACCATCAGCATGAGGAACATCCTCCTAAGTGATCTGCTCATCAATCAGGGATTCCTCATATTCTTCCTGTGTCAGAAAAGAATAGTCCACCCCATCCTCCATGCAGTGGATATTGTCTTCAGCTTCTCCTTCTTCTTTAATGAATTCTGGCTCTTCTTCTAATACAACATTTTGAAATGGAACTCTTATCCTCTGATATTCCCCTTGATTTCTCTCCCTTCTGAGAATCTAAAGTGGGGGGTTTCCTCTTCTATAAGGAACAAAATTTGGGTTTTGAGGATCAAAGTCGCTTAGCCCTTTACCCCTCACCGGTAGATGTCCTTGGTCCTTCAATTTAGACATTTCAGCAGTCAAGTTATCTAACAGTTTGGTAATTTTGTCAATCTTTTTCTTTGATGCTGAAGCCCCGCTATAGTCTGTTGGCTGCTTTTTCCTGTCTATCTTCCCTTTGACCTTCTGAGATGCCAGAATGTTTGACTCTACTTCTAGGGCAGCATCCTGCATGAGTTATAAGGAAATAGACCTCCTTTCTCTAAGAAGTAAGCAGAAGTCAAATTCAAAGTCATTTGCATAAGTTATCCTAGCTGAGGTATCAGTGGGATTATATTTGGTAGGGATCTTGCTGTACATATTGTTGAATCTCTTGGTAAAGTTGAAGACAGACTCCCCATTTTCTCTTTTTAGGTTGCTGAAATTTTTGATATAGTAGAGGTGGTCCCTCCTTTCTCCCCAATGCTTTAGTAAAATGTCATCTAGGGCCTCTATGCCTGCCACTGATCTGAAAGGCAGTTCCTTAAACCACTTCCTAGCCTGACGATCTAGGCTTTGCACAAAAACCCTAGTCCATACATCCTCTTGTTCTATGTTAATATTTTCAGCATAGTTGTAAAAATCCTCTAGATTTTCTTCAGCAGTGAAATCCCCTTCCCCTGTAAACTTAGGCATATACTTGAGATAATCCCCAGTAGGCATGGCAGAATTAAGGGCACATACCTAGCTACCAGGATCCTTTCCATCTTGGTCAATTGAGGGGCAGCCATATTGGAAATGGGTATGGACAAGGTTGTGGAAAGTAGCACTGAGGAAGATACTTGCTGAGAAGGCGATGGTATACTTATCCTAGTGGAGTCACTAGGGATTGGATCTTCACAAGCAGTAGTTCTTGAAGATGCCCAACCCCTAGATTTTTCTGATGTATCTAAAAATTCCTGGGAATTAAGAGTTTCAGCAGAAGAAATAATAGCATAAAGATTTCTTGAAATACCTGATGTAGCTTTTTTTGCAGTACTACTCGTCTATCTTAGTAAAGACCTAGCTTTCCTCAAAATTTCTTCTGGATCTGAAACAGGTCTTGTTGGTGGCCCCTTTGGGTTTTCTCTGGTACTTAGTCTTCTTGAAGCCACCTTATATCAATGGAGTCACTAGATAGATGATTACAACCATAATAATGTCCAAGCTTTGTCTATCATCAAAGCATGGATCTATGTCATCTCCTAGGGAAGCTGAGCTTCAATCTCCTCTCCCCGGCAACGGAACTAGTTTGTTATCACTCCAGGAAACTCCTCTAGGTTGTAGCTCGAGGATGCCTGGTAACTTAAAATGTTTTTATGGTTTTCTGATATGGACCAAGTCAGTTGACCTATATAACCTTTCCACTCTCAAGGCATGCATAAACTCACTTGTTTACAAGGCTTTTAGTTGCAATTGCTCAAAAATTCAACAATAAGGTGCAGGGATGGAGAACTCACCAGGCTGGCAGACTTACATACAAAACACATGCATATAAATGGCTAAATCCTGATGAGGATGGTATTTATAAATCAAATAGCATTAATAAACTGATAGTTTGACAGCTATCATCTTTTTAATCAATCTGAAAATGACCTAAATACACATTCAGGCATAAATACAGTAAACAAAGAGATGATGGCTGAACAGATCACAACAAAAGAGATTATATCATGAATAAGTAAAATGAGAAGCTTGAAAGCATTATTGACTCATAAATTCCTGAATTTTAAGATTTATTATAAAATCAATCATGGGATTTATAGCCTTCTACAAAAATGACAAATCCTGAAAATCTGATCTGTTTACACAAAAAATACTTGAAAGTGATAGTTTTCTCAGATTAGGGCTTCAAACCCTTGCTAACTATTTGTCTATCTATTGTGAAGATCTAGTTCACTGAGCAAAATTTTAATAATTGAATTGGTCGCTGATAATCACCACTATTGGTTCAGTCTGAACTGACTTTCCTTGTTTAATCTGCCAGATTTTTCTACCTTGTCGTCACGGTCACTGATTGGAAGCTCTATCTTCTATCACATCGGCACCCTAGATTGGAACGCTAATGTTGTTTCAGAGGTGAAACAAACTAGTGTTATCACTATCGAAATGATTTTTGTCATTGATCGAAGGCCTTGTCCATTGCCTTACCAATACTGCGGAGCTGCTTAGCTTTAGCTTGTCGATCTGTAGTCCTTAGTTCTTAGATCACCAATGATTTTCTATTGATTGATCAGAAGCCTTGTCCATTGCCTTACCAACACTGCAGAGCTGCTTGGTTCTAAACTCGCCGATCCGTAGCCCTTAGTTCTTCTTATTGCTGATGAGTTTCTATTGTCGCGGAACCCGCAGTCGGTCTGTCTCCCGCCGTTGCGGCTCCTTAGTGGACTATCTTGTCGATCTGTAGTCCTTGGTTCTTCCAATCGTCGATGATTTTATATTGATTGATCAAAATCCTTCTCCATTTCCTTACCGACACTACAGAGCTGCTTGGTTCTAAACTTGCCGATCCATAGCCCTTATTTATTCTGATTGTCGATGAGTTTCTATTGTCACAGAACCCACAGTCGGTCTGTTTCCCACCATTGCAGATCCTTAGTGGAATATCTTACCGATCTGATCCATCAACTGGTCCATCAAGACCCACAACTGAGCCACCCACTAATTCCATACTTTGTTCATTTCAAACACAAATGGTGACAAAATCTTCTAAGAAGAAAAATCAAACCGCTTCACCAACAAGTCCACCTTCCAAAACTGCACCCTCTCTTGTTGTTTCTGCTGAATTAAATGCAGTTCAAACCGCTGAATCTTTCGGCAGAAAGAAGAAAGGGAAAAATAAATCAAAAAACCCCAATAACCAACAGGAGGGTAGTAAACCACAAAATTCAGATGTTGATTCAAAGAATAAAAGAAAGGTAACATATCCTTATTTAATCTATGGGGGGGATCATTTCACTAAGGAATTTCCTCGTCGCGAGGAAGTTAGTAAATTTTTGAAAAATTCACCCACCCTGCAGTTCTCAAAGATCGTTTCCCCACCCAACAGTAATTAATGGATCATCAATCCTTGCATGGGTCATCTTCATTCATTGATGAATTTAGAATGATGTCTAGCAAAACGGTCAACTTAAACACAATATCACATAGTTATGATCCTCCTCCAAAAAGGAAATTTGATGAAATTCAACTTGAAAAACCTTAAGCTTCCACACCTCCTCCAAGTAACGGTCTTCACATTCAAAAACCCATTCCAGAAGCAATTTTCCACCCACCCAAGGGTACTCTTCATAAGTCCATTATCAACCCTAACACATGTGCTGCCCAATATTATAACATAGTAGAAGATTTGGCTCAAGAACCCTGCGCTATGTTGGTATTAGAAGTACTCCAAATATGCCCCACCCAATGGAAAAACTTGCTTACTGCACTTGGAGCTATGGATCCTGAAAATAGAAACACCATCACTTTCAAACTAGATGATTTTAAAACCCAGCTCTCACACCAATTGGCTTTTTAGATATCCACTAAAATTGCTGTAAAAACTATTTATCATACAGTTTTAGACGAGGGATCCTCTACATCAGTCATGTCTTTATCTTGTTGAAGAGCCATCGGTTCTCCTGAAATCAACAATTCACCTATCACCCTTAAGGCTTTTGATGGCCGTTGCTTTCAACCTTATGCATTACTACTTGCCATCCATGTTGAACTAGGGGGCAAGTCAGTCTCTAATCACAATGAAGTCATTGACACTCCTTTGGACTATAACCTACTTCTACGTCGTAATTGGTTTAATGCTATGCAAGCTGTAGCATCGACCATTTTTCGGATCATCTAGTTCCCATTCCAAGGAAGGATTGTCACTGTAGACCAATTAGATTTCATCACACCATCTTCCATCACCAATAATGCAAATAGCGTTCCGCTCCTAAATATCCCACAATATTAGGACATAGGAGTAGGACTTATCAAAGACTCATCACTCATGGGAGTATTTCCACTATCTAATCCTCCTTTGTTTCACAAACTGCATCTATCAATATGATTTCTATCACTTTTATAGACAAAGGAAAATTGATTGCTAATGAATCAACATCTCTAACTCCTTTTGAAGAAGTTTATAACACTATCCAGTCCACCAGTGATTCTATCATCAACGACCATTTGTTGGTGGCCTCAAATTGTTATCACCTACCATATTGGCTTGACAACCCCCCCCCCATATCTAGATTATATTTCACATACACTTCCCATATATGAATCGATTATGGAAGTCATGTCAATGGATGAGATGCCCTGGAAAGATCATCATCATCGATCTTCTTCCTCCCTCCTTGCCATATCATAGAATAACACTTTTCCTTAGTTGTTTCATCTGATATAACCACGGATCCTCAGTCTCCCATCCTCACTCGAGATGTCAAGTATGAAGGAAATCTATGTAATATTACAAAAACCATGCCCATGGAAATATCAATCAAGCCAGGTATTTTACAGAACATTTACATAGGCCAGAACTCTTCACCTTCTGAGATTCAATCATATACAGCCTTGTTCAAATAATTTCGAGATGTTTTCGCTTGGACATACGAGGAAAAGTCAAGTATTGATCCTTCCATCGTTGTTCATGAGATAAAAACCTATCCTGATGCCAATCCCGTCCTTCGAAAACTACAACAAGTTCATCTACGAAAAGAAGGCGCCATCAAGGAAGAAGTTGTAAAACTTTTGTGGGCTGGTTTTATTTACCCCGTACCTTTAACTGAATGGGTGTCTAACATAGTCCCTGTGAAAAAAAATCAAGGCACTATTAGAGTCTGTATTGAATTCAAATATTTGAATAGGGCTTGTCAAAAAGACAACTTCCCTACACCCTATATCGATCAGATAATCGACAATTGTACCGGAAGCGTTATTTTTTCCTTCATGGATGGCTTCTTCGACTACAATCAGATTGAGATTCTCTCATCTGACAAACATAAGACAACATTAATTTTCCCATGGGGGACCTTTTCCTACCATAAATTGCCTTTTAGTTTAAAAAAAATTGGCACAACATTCCAACCTGCCATGTCATATGATTTTCATGACATCAAACATGTTGTGAAACCATATCTTGATGACCTGCCTACCCATTCCAAGCAACGAGATATCCATGTCGATCATTTGAGAGCTATTTTTCTCAGATGTCGTCATTTCAAGATCCGTTTGAATCCCCATAAATGTGTTTTTTTTGTAGAAACTGGATGACTCCTCGGATTCATTGTTTCTAAAGATGGAATCCATATTGATCCCTTAAAGATTGAATCTATTCTTTCCCTACTTACTCCAACAAACATAACTGAACTCCAGAGTTTGCAAGGGAAGGAAAAAAATTTATGTCGTTTCGTCTGCAATTACACAGAAAGGACACACAGTTTCATGAGGTTGCTTAAAAAGGATACACCTTTTTGTCTGGGATGATTTCGTGCAATACGCATTTGATAATCTCAAGCATGCACTTACCCATGCACCAGTGTTCCAGCCACCCAATTATACAAAGGATTGTTCCTTGTATGTGGCTGATTCCTTGTCTACTATAGGCATGGTCATTGTCCAAATAGATGAACACGATCAGGAACATGTGATATACTATGCCAGTAAGAGTCTCATAGACTCTGAAACCTGATATTCACATGTGGAGAAACTTGCTCTAGCCACGGTCATCGCGGTCCAAAATTTTCGTCATTATATCTTTCTCCGCACCACCACTGTCTACGTCGAATCTAACCCCATGTACTATGTACTGACATGTTAAGTGCTTGGGGGAAAATGCTCATGATGGATTGTCATTCTCCATGAATTTGAGTTGGATTTTGCGAAAAGTATTTCCAAGAAGTCTCTCGTGTTTACAGAGCTCATATGTGACCTTCCCCGTACTACAGAGAATACAAAGCCCATTGATTCATTACCCGATGAATCCTTGTTTCTCATTAGTACGACTGACCCTTGGTATGGAGACATCCTTTTGTATCTCCAGACTTTACGATATCATCCCACCACTTCTTGCAATGAACGGCGTTGAATTCACCACCAAGCCAAAAGCTATCTTATCCTGAATGATACCCTATACTGTCATGGTGTTAATTCCATATTATGACATTCTCTTACACATGAAGAGGATGAAATTGTTTTAAATGATTGCCATGCTGGAGCTTGTGGTGGTCACCTATCTAGGTTGGCTACTACCCAGAAAATATTGTGTGTAGTGTATTTATGGCCCTCTATTTTCAAAGATTGCATTGAAACACTCAAGAAATTTCCACCATGTCAATGTTTACCACAAAGAAACACACCCATCCAGCTCTGCTCCATCACGTTGTAGCTATTGGCCCCTTTGAAAAATGGGGCATAGACTTCGTCCACTGTAGACCTACCTCAGTCGGGTGGCATGGCTACATAATTGTGGCTGTGGACTATTTTACAAAATTGGTTGAGGCTATGCCCACATATGCCGAAGATAGGAAAACAGCTACACTATTCTTATTCAACCATATCATTGCTAGATTCAGGATCCCTAGGGCCATTGTGACTGATCATGGATCACACTTTCAAAGAAAAATGATGGCAAATCTCAGCACCAAATTATGGTATCACCATGACAACTCTACACCTTATTATCCTCAGGCCAATGGCCAAGTTGAAGCTATAAACAAAGTACTAAAAACAATGCTTCAACGGATGGTAGGGTAGGCCAAGTCAAACTGGCATTTACATCTATTCTCTGGACTCTAGTCCTATAGGACTATTGTCAAAACTTCCATCGGTTTTACACCATTCCAACTAGTATACGGACTGGAAGCAACCCTCCCAATGGAATGCGAGACACCCTCTTTAAAACTTGTTGTAGAACTGTTACCCAACACCACCATAGGTGAAGAAAGATTCCTATATTTAAACAAACTTGATGAAACTCGACGCGATGTTGCCTTAGCCAATGAGGTACATAAATGACAAATGAAAGTTCAATATGACAGGAATGTTCAACCCTGTTCCTTCAATGAAGGAGACCTGTTCTTGACTTATGACCAAAAGCATGACAAATTGAGGGCACAAAAATTTGAGTCTATGTCGCAAGGGCCTTATATTGTCAGTCGCGTTTTAGAGAAATGGGCATACGAGTCAAGTTGGTTGATTATGAAGGGATACCTTTGGGAGAGCCCCGAAATGGGATCTACCTCAAAAGATACTATGCCTAGGTCATCTAGCATAGGGTCTTTGTAAATATTGTTTATAGTTTGTTGTGTGTCTTAGGTTTGAAAAGTGTGTATTTTTTGTGATTTTAAATGTGTTTTCCTAAAACCCTACTTATGAATGTATTTTTTCTGATGGACAGATGACTACTTTCATTGGTTTTGCTAATGGTGCCAATCAATATACACTTAACCTTGCATCAACAGCCTGGGTATTGTACTCTCCTACAAATGATCTAGTGAGTTTAGGGGGTATTCTTTTAGGTCCCTCCACCAACAATCTGGCAGAATACCAAGCCATGATTGGATTGTTAACAGAATCCCTGGCTAGTGATATAAGGGAAATTAGGGTTTACCTAGACTCTGAACTAGTTTTTCAACAGCTTAATTGGGTCTATACTGTCTGAAATCGCCTGCTTCTTTGTACATTCCAAAGAGTGAGGTTGTTAGAAAGGTATTTTGAGTAGGTTACATATCAGCACATTTTGAGACATTTAAACATTGTGGCAGATTCCCTAGCTAATTATGTCTTAGACTGGTACATTGCTCATATTTAAAAATGTCCATTTGAAACATAAATGGAATATATGTAAATTCATAAGTAGATAATCATTTCACATGTCACATTTTCCAAACACACAACTGTAAATATAAAAGTGTTTCATATATATATAAACTGTGGTACCGAGATACAAAAATTGGGCTCAAGCATCTAGCTTTCAGTGCCCTCGGAGTTCAGGACTGTTAAAATATCAGAATACACATATACATAGGGAAAAATCTAAATTTTCGAAGCTTTTAGTAGTACATATAGAAAAAGTGAATATCCAAGAAGACTAATCCTCATGTTGCTCATGATAACACGCAATGGCTTGAGCCACTCTGTGGATTATCCTAGAAAAACGTCACGAGACACCTGCAGTATGGCACTGATAACGCCCAGGTACCTCGTCAGTAGTCATATCGGGGATACCCACGGTCAAACACTCTAGGTTCTCCTCAAGATCTATGAGCTCTTCATCAGCCTTGGAGCAATATAGCATCATGTCTCTATTACCGGCTCACCTAGAAATAGGTGACATCCCTGCTGGAAGTACAGAACCAATGTCTACATGGAAACATTTTCACTTATCTTAGTACTACAAAATAAAAATGAAATAAAATACAAAAATTAAAAACACAAGTTGATAATGTATTTTCTTACCTCAGTCATCCCAGACTTCTCCCTCAGGTAAGACAGGCTCTGGGTCATCACGGAAATCTACCCCCTCATAGGCATAATCCTTGACCATGAGTAACTGGTTTCTCAACCAACGAAAGAAGCTAGATTTGTAACTAACTTTGGGTCCTCCACCACCAAGGCGATGCATGGTAGTAACCCATGCAATCATCCTGGGATCCTCAGGCTCAATCCTGGTAATAATCACTTGTGTCCTCATATGAGGCACTCGCTGTCAAATTAAAGACACTATCAATGCTCTGTAATCAAACTATTTCAACATTCCTCTCTTACACTTGTTTAACTGATTTTTTAGACATGCCATCATGCCTTCACAGCAGTTGAAAACAGTGGGCTTCATACACTGCAAAGCATACAGCATGTGCGATCTGGTGGTAAGATGGGAAGACCTAGTTCCTGCCACCTTGCCAATAGTGTATACTACTATCCTCAATGGAATATCTACTGTGGATTGGATGTGTAGTTTCTTGGACTGGGGCTCCATACCTAGTGCACAGTGGTGGTCAATTATATCATCTAAAGAGGTATCCCCTCCTCGTGCTCCAGACAGAGATACTGGGATTCCCCTCATGGAAAATCCAATCAAAAAATAGATGTCCTCAACCTCTATTGGGAGGATATGGATCACCACCACAAAATGTTGTTGATCAAGATCCCACATTCCTATAATATACTCTAACAATCGGACATGTGCTTTCATACCGGGTACCCAAAAGTATTTTAGAAGCCCACAGTTCCATAGAGCCTCAACAGTGGCTAGATCATTGATAGCCTGGTGGTCTGGAGCTTCTTGCTTCCTTTCCTTCCAAATCACCATGATGCACCTGTAACACGCAAAATTCATGATTAAAAATCACATCATGGTTGAAAAGAGGAAAGCATTTAAATGACAAATTTTGAAGCAAGATAAAAAGCATAAAAATTTGGTTTTTGATGGATTAGGGTTTGTGTTCTTTTTCATAAGGGAATAGCGGTGCTGCTACCCTTTTCCCACAGAGCACCGATGGCACGGCTATATTTGGCTCGCAGAGCGTCATCGTGTGCTCTACTCAACGGCTAAAAACCCTATGGCCGAAAATTTTGGCTTTCTAAACCATTAAAAACCCCTTCTAAGATGGTCGGTCTCTTCCTATCCATTTTAAAGCTAACCATCCACCCTAATCTTAGCTTTCAAACAATTAAAAATCATTTTTGGGACATGAATTAAACAATGGAAGAAAAAATTAAATGACATTTCTTGAACATAAAAGAGAAAAGATCAAAACACTTAACTCTTCCACAAAGAATGAAGGAACAATGAGTGAGAAACCCTTGCAAAACACTGGTGGAAACTATTGCTATCACTCCAACTACCAAAAACTCTCAATGGTAAAAATCAAATGGTAAATAATTTGTACCTACCCTTTCTATTTATATAATATTTGGAGTTTTCAAAAATTTATTACAATTTATTTATTTTGGAATCCAAAGTATTTCATTAAAAGTGGGTTTTACTTTTTACTTTATATAGTTTCGGTAAATTGGCTTTTAATGAATTTTTTGAGTTTTTTTGGATCAATATTGGGCAATGGCTATGATGTAAGCTATTTTAGTATTTTTCAATCTTGGAGCAAAATGAAAAAGTACCGAGTGTTGTTATACGGCTTTTACATGATCATTAAAATCCCGGTAGAAAGGTGTCGAGTCTACTTTTTTGCTTTTTCAAACTCGTTAAAAGTGGATTATGAAAAAGGAACTCACTCACGGAGTTATATTTAAGCTCTTTTTAGTCTCCTTAAAACACAAAAGGATTGCCCAGTGAACTTGTTACATTCACGCTTGTAAAAGAATCAGAACGGTCGACTGGTCGAGGGTAGGTTATCTCTTTTTCGGACCGACTAGCCTTATTTACGAAAAAAAAAGGACCTTTTGGAGTTTTCTTAGTCATTTCAGACTCTCTAAACATGAAACGAAAAATGAGTTTTCTTTTTTCGAACTCGTAAAATCAAACGACGAAAGACCTTATTTGGGAACGAACCCCTCCTTTCTCAGATTCGTAAAAGGTATGAAAATGGACTCGTCATTTGATGAGCTTTAACGAGTGTTTGTTACCCTCTTTGGACTCATAAAAATGAAAAGAGGCACTCACCTTTCGAGATGGGGAAATTAAAGGAAATGGGAATGGTTTTCATTTTTTTATGGCAGTAATTTAAAGTCCACCTTTGAACATGGAACATGTCTGCATTTGCATATCTGAACAGTTGGGATTTCAGCTTGTCTCCGAGTCGATCCACTTTTGTGAGTCACCCTACTCCTTCAAGTCAATTCAAAGAATGATTTGTCATATTCCTTGCATTACACCTGGTTCTATTCTCGTCCAAGTCAATGCTGCCAAGTCATGTGTCATGCCTCAAATTGTTCAAAGGATGTCTCTCCCAGAAAAATAACTCATTAGTAACTTTACTTATCCTTAAAATCAGTCATGTCTTAATCAGTTTTATCACTTCAAATCAAGTTTTGTTCCTTGTTTCATGTCACTGATGGGGGAATCATTATGGCCCTCATGTGACAAGTCTATTCCTATCGACTTCAAATCATTATCTAGGAATTAGACCTAGAAACCTAGTCAAGTACCTTGAAGCCTGCATGCCTCAATGGCAAGTTTCCTCGCTTTCAATAGTAAGTTTACATCAATGACCTCTGCTTGAGAGATTCTATCAAGTTTTCGAATTCAAAACATCTATTTACACTTGGGAGGATGTACTTAGATACCTTGGGAATCATTGACATTAATGGTGATCTCCCTCGCACTTGTTAACAGTTTTCACTAATGATTAGTAATCAAGTGGTTTCTGCCATGTTCAACATCAAGACATTTATTCACATGGTTAAAACCGTGTCAGTTGGAGATTGGAATGAAGACCCTGGGTTGATAGGCATCATCATTAGATCCACCTATACTCAAGTTGCATTTGGAGATCAGTGAAATTCTTGACACAGATCCACATTGTATGTTTTGGTGGTTATGTTCAGTATTATGAGACTTTATGACATGGATCTACTTTGTATGTTTTGTAGCCATGTTCTATCATTTACATAATTTTCCATGGATATACGCTGTATTTTTGGTAGCCATGACATACTCGTCATAATAGATCTGTAGTTTATTGGTCCACAACTATGATTGGTTTGGATAGAGTCAGTTACTAGTCCTATGAGTCTATCTCTCTTTGCTTTTGCATCAGACGGAGAAATTACAAACTATTTCACATATCATTTCCTTCTAGCTTCATACTTTGGGGGGCATTCTGTTGCACCTAGAAATTCCACATTGCCTATTATCCTTCATGGGAATTTCACATTGCCTTTCAACCTCCCAGAAACCCTGACTTGAGTTTCTTTGGTCATATTTTTTCCATTCCTAAAAAGGTTGGAGCATTTATGCTTTGTACACAGAGTGCCAACGGTGCTCCTCGAAGTAGACCCATAAGCGTCATTGCCCCCTTTCTTTGAAAAAAATCCTATGTCGGTGCCTTTGTCATTTCTACCAGGAGCGTCAATGGTCAAAAAATGAGAAAAAGAAGGTTTTGGAAGCTTCCATGTAGAAAATTTTGTGGATTCAGTTCCTACATGCTTGGGAGAGGTGGCATTCACTTCCCTCACCTATAGGGATCATATCTTAGCCATTTTCCAAGTCATCTCATGAGTTCTAGGCCAATAAATGAAGCCTTCATGATGAGAGTGGAGGAGGCCAAAAAAAAGCACCCTTATGCTATTAGTTTGAAGTCTGAATCAGAGGCAAAGTAGAGTTGGCTTATGCTTAGAGAGATATTCACAGTTATAGAGGATTTTATAGGATTCTTGTAGAGATTAAAGCCATGGACATCAAGGATTTTTGGTTGTAATTATTTCTCTTTCATAATTAATACAAAGACATTCCCCTTTCCTATATTTGATGTATTGATCTTAATCAAATATTATCGGATTCCTTGATCACTGGTATGAATAATCAATTTACCATGATACTATCATCTTGTTTGTTTGTATTTTAATCTATTTTGCAGGTGTTGACCCATTGCAAGGAATTTTGAAGAAAAGGCAAAGAGACCCAAGGTTGAGGTATATTGTATTTCATGTTAGTTAATTTGATTATTTAAGGAAAGGATATGTTGTTGTGTATTTTTGTTATGTATTTTTGATTTACATTGCATAGGAAAAAACAGTGTCCACACTGATTGAGAATTCCTGATAACAAAATTGGCGACTCCGTTGGGGATAATAATCCGATGAGATCTGGGGAAGATCCAGTCAGATCTGGTGCAGATCCAATCAAATCTACAAAATTAGGTAACCATTCCATATATGAAGGTTATTCTCTCTCCTTTTAGTTATTTCAGTTCACAAGGTAAGCCATCTATCTTACATTTCTAATTATTGCCTCTTTTTCTGAGTAGTTTTTACCCTTTTCAATCCAACTTATCCCTTTCTGGTTTCTCCTACAGGCCTTTATCCTTTCAGTCTATTGTTCGAGTGGCACCTTTCTCTTTGGTTGACAGAGCACCGACCTTCTTGGGGCGCCTTTTCCTTCTTTGTCCAACGTGTCGACAGTGCCTTCTTCCTCAATTTACAAAGCACCGATGGCGCCTGTGTGCAGAAGACTAAAAGCGCCATTACAGCCTACGACGCTCTGCTACAATGCTCCTCAATGCATCAAGGTAGGCCTTCAAAATGCTTGTTCAAGAAATTTTCCTTTCAAATTTTTGAACTATCTTGTTCTCTGAATATTTTTAGTGTGGTTTGTTTGTTTTCTTACTATCTGAGTTTGCTAGTCTTTGTGAATCTGATTCTCTGCTTGAGCTCAGATCCAAAAGCCTTTTCTTCTTCATTGTCATAAACGAAAGTGGAAAAATAGTTCATTTTTGGTTTTTTAGTGAAGTATATGAAAAATCCTCTTTTGAAAAGAAAACCTATAGCCTCTTCCTAGAAGATTAGTTTCTTTAAAATAAAAAAAACTACTTTATGTGCCTCATATTTTCTAGAAAAATACAAAAAGAATCGAGTTAGTTTCCTCTTCGTTATGCTTAAGGAAATTTCGTTTTCACTTGCATGAGTGATTTAGAAGAATAGGTCTTTTTGACATTGTAGCAAAAATTAATTTTGCATGCACGTTAGAGGCTCAGCTTTGTTTTTTGCATTTTAGAGACTTTTTGAGTGCTTGTTTGAAAAAGATTTGTATTTGAAAGAATTCTCCTTTGCATCTCTTGATTAAGATCTACTTGTCACTGCTAAAAGTGGCATTTTTTGGTGTATTTTTGAAAGAAAGGAAAAGGTCTCTTCCTTACCCTAATTAGGTCTCGTCGAAGTCAAAGAACTATTTTTTGCATATAGATTTAATTGCATAACTAGAGACAACACCTCACAAACATTCACCTAATCATTAAAATAAAATTAATGATATCCTTAGGTTAAAATTGTATAGAAAGTTGAGTGATAGGTTAGTGATGTGTTCGGGCATCGTAAAACATAGCAACTATCGTTAATTTGTCTACACTACAACTTGGGACTCGCACGGTTCTTCCACGTACTGTCGATATATCGAACGGCCTTTCATGTATCCTTCAGGTACATATAAAGGTTCTCCATGTACTCAATTGTATATCGAAAGTCCCCTTGTGAATGATTGTGCATTAACTCTACTACCGATTTGAGCTCCCACATACCTTTTGTATATCGGGAGACCCCACCAGGATTCCTTATCCAACCGAGAAAAACTATTTGGTCGTCTTGTTTGGAGAAATACACCGAAAATAGCATTCAGGGATATTCCTACACATGTGCCCTTGAGGTATATCGTGAGTTGCACCTTTTTTACTATCCTGGTGAGAGACCAACTATTCTAAAATCGTCCTATCACTTAAGACTTCTTGCGACCTTTGGCTCTTTGTAGGTTTGTTTGTGTGATTTTCCTCCTTTTTTGACCTATATTAGAAGACTTTCATCCACCACCATGGCTGAGCAACTTGTGTGGCATCAATCCCATAGGTTGCAGGGTTTACCTCCTAACTCTCCTCCAGCCATGGAAGGACAGGAAGGGGTAGCCATGGAATGACCAGCTTCAGCTAAAGCTCATATGGAAACCACTCCAGCTACTGAACCTAGAGAAGAGTTATCGGTTTATGACAACCCTTTGGTCCAGCTGACTCCTGAAGCTAACACATCTTTTCACTTTCCAATGGAGGGTCAACCTTGCTCATCTGACTAGATTGGAAATCATCCTCATGATGAAACTATGGGGGTAGAATATGGCCCAAATGCTCCTTTCTAGAGAACATCCGTAGGATAAACTATTGTTGGATACAAAATTTCTACCACTGAATTGAAGCTTGATATACTTGCTCCTATGATAACAAGATTTCAAAATACTCTGTCAAACAAAGAATTTTCCCAATAATCTTTTGAGCGTACGCGCAGGCAACATGCACAAGCCAAAGAACTTAAAAAGAGAGGTACTTCTCCTCATCTCAACCCTTCAAGAACTACCCCACCTAGATATCATGCCCTTTCATCAACACATGTAGCTCAACTTCCGAAATTACCAATTCAAAATTTGGTTACGCAGAACCCGGTTTCCACCCCATCTCTTGGTCATAATCCAATTCAGACACCCTCTCCTAGTAATAATTCCCCATCTAATCCAAACTCTCCAAAAAATTCAGCACCTCGGGGGAAACCCCTAGTTCAAACTTCATTTCCTACTGGAGAGACTATTTCTAGCGTAGGGAAAAATGTACCCACTAGACCACCAATAGAAAACTACCCTAATCCCATTTCCACTATGATTGTTCCTCCCTTCGGTCAGGCAAGGCCCTCATGGGTCCCACCTACCGTTACTCCGCTTTCTTGGGGATACACATACCCTGGGAACCAACACCCCCCCCCAACCCCCCCCTGCCTCAATAAAATTATCAATCTATTCCCTTGGGGGGAACCTATACCGAAGTTCCATACCCTGGAAATGCTTTTGTACCATGGGGACAACCGAATTGGTCCAATGTTCCATCTTATGGAGGAGCTTATGTCCCTACTGCTCGAGGATATGGGCCTCCACCTAGAAGACCCCCACCTGGGGGACCTCCTAGAGGACCTGGAGGACCTGGAGGATCTAGTGGATCTATTGGATTTGGTGGACCTGAAGGATCTGGTAGATCCAGTGGACCTGAAGGACCCGGCGGACCCAGAGGGTCCGGAGGATTTGGAGGACCACCTCCATCGGGTAATCCTTCATTTGGGGGACCTTCGAATAACCAACAACCTAATCAACAAGCCTCGAGGTCATCATCCATACCTATTTATCAATATCCTTATGGTCCTACTGGTCAGTAAATTCCATATCAGTACTACCAATACCCATAACGCAATCAACAATTGCCATTTTTCACAACATTAGATTTTCCATATTTGTCTAAATTGATCAATGACCCAATTCATCATGACCCCTCTTAGCCTACTATTCCAGTTAAATTATCTTTCGATATACCTAAATTTGATGGTAAACCTGGTGAAGATCCTAAGAACCATGTGATGACTTTTCATCTATGGTGTTCATCCAATTCTTTGATTGATGGTTCGATTCGTCTTCGACTATTCCAAAGAACTCTCACAAGAATTGCTGCCAAATGGTATATAGAACTACCACAACACTCTTTTTGGGATTTTAATGCTCTATCTATGGCTTTCTTAACACACTTTCGGTTACCCATCTGGTATGAAATAGGTACAGACCTATTGACCTCGCTTCGACAGACCACATCAACCCACATCTCCAATCATATCCATGAATGGAGAAGAAGATGTAGGTTAATCATGGCCCCCATTCTTGATCAGTTATTGGATTATTGGTTTAGAAAGTATTTACTTCTGCCCATTTCTAGAGATGTTTCCATGGGAGGCGTTGTTATTGAGCAGTAGGCTATTATCCGCGCTCAGTACCTTGATTTGGTTTATTCCCAATCATGCACTTTGTATGATTTGATTCCTCATGCTCCTCGGTGCACAACTGACCCATCAAGACCCACAACTGAACCACCTGTTGATGGCATACTTGGTTCAGTTCAAACACAAATGGCAGCAAAATCTTCTAGGAAGCAAAATCAAACTACCTCACCAACAAGTCCACCTTCCAAAACTGCACCCTCTCCTGTTTTTTTTGCTGAAGTAAATGTGGTTCAAACTGTTGAATCTTCTGATGGAAAGAAGAAAGAGGAAAAAAATAAAAAAACCTAATAACCAACAGGAGGGTAGTAAACCACAAAATTCAGATGTTGATTCAAAGAATAAAAGAAAGGTAAAATATCCTTGTTTAATCTGTGGGGGGATCATTTCACTAAGGAATGTCCTCGTCGCGAGGAATTTAGTAAATTTTTGAAAACTTCACCCACCCCTACAATTCTCAAAGATCCTTTCCCCACCCAACAAAAATTAATTGATCATCAATCCTTGTGTGGGTCATCTTCATCCACTAATGAAGTTAGAATGATGTCTAGCGAAACGGTCAACTTAAACACAAGATCACATAGTTATGACCCTCCTCCAAAAAATAAATCTGATGAAATTCAACCTGAAAAACCTTCAACTTCCACACCTCCTCCAAGTAACGGTCTTCACATTCAAAAACCCATTCCAAAAGCAATTTTCTGCCCACCCAAGGGTACTCTTCGTAAGTCCATTATCAACCCTAACGCACGTGCTACCCAATATTATAACATAGTAGAAGATTTGGCTCAAGCACCCTGCACTATGTCGGCATTAGAAGTACTCCAAACATGTCCCACCCAAGAGAAAAACTTGCTTACTACACTTGGAGCTATGGATCCTAAAAATAGTAACATCATCACTTTCAAACTAGATGATTTTAAAACCCGGCTCTCACAAGAATTGGCTTTTCAGATATCCACTAAAATTGCTGGAAAAACCATTCATCGTACAGTTTTAGATGAGGGAGCCTCTACATCAGTCATGTCTTTATCTTGTTAGAGAGCCATCAGTTCTCTTGAAATCAACCATTCACCTACAACCCTTAAGGATTTTAATGGTCACGGATTTCAACCTTATGGATTACTACCATGCATCCATGTTGAACTAGGGGGCAATTCAGTCTCCATTCACAGTGAAGTCATTGATGCTCCTTTGGACTATAACCTACTCCTAGGTCATAACTAGTTTTATGCTATGCAAGTTGTAGCATCGACCATTTTTTGGATCGTCCAGTTCCCATTCCAAGGAAGGATTGTCACTATAGACTAGTTAGAGTTCATCACACCAACTGCCATCACCAATGATGCAAATAGCATTCCACTCCTGAATACCCCACAATATCAGGAAATAAGAGTAGGACTTATCAAAGACTCATCACTCAGGGGAGTCTTTGACTATCTAATCATCCTCCTGCTTCACAAACCGCATCTATCAATATGATTTCTAGCACTTTTATAGACAGAGGAAAATTGATTGCTGATGAATCAACATCTCTAACTCCTTTTGAAGAAGTTTATAACACTATCCAATCCACCAGTGATTCTGTCATCAACGACCATTTGTTGGTAGCCTCATATTGTTATCACCTTCCATATTGGCTTGAAAACCCCCCCATCTCTAGATTATCTTTCACATACACTTCCCACAAATGAATCCATTATGGAAGTCATGTCAATGGACGAGATGCCCTGGAAAGATCATCATCATCGATCTTCTTTCCTCCCTCCTTACCATATGATAGAAGAACACTTTTCCTTATATGTTTCATCTAATATAACCATGGATCCTTAGTCTCCCATCCTCACTCGGGGTGTTGAGTCTGAAGGAAATATTTGTAATATTACAAAAACCATGCTCACGGACATATCAGTCAAACCAAGCATTTTAGAGAACATTTAAATAGGCCAGAACTCTTCACCTTCTGAGGTTCAATCATATACAGCCTTGTTCAAATAATTTTGAGATGTTTTCGCTTGGAAATACGAGGAAATGCCAGGTATTGATCCTTCCATCATTTTTCACGAGATCAAAACCTATCTTGATGCCAAGCCTGTCCACCAGAAACTATTACAAGTTCATCCACAAAAAGCAGCAACCATCAAGGAAGAAGTTGAAAAACTTTTGCTGGCTGGTTTTATTTACCCCATACCTTTAACTGAATGGGTGTCTAACATAGTCCCTCTGAACAAAAATCAACGCACTATTAGAGTCTGTATCAACTTCAGAGATTTGAATAGGGCTTGTCCAAAAGACAATTTCCCTACTCCCTATATCGATCAGATAATTGACAATTGTGCCGGAAGCATTATTTTTTCCTTCATGGATGGCTTCTCTGACTACAATTAGATTGAGATTCTCCCGTCTGACCAACATAAGACGACATTCATTTGCCCATGGGGGACCTTTTCCTATTGTAAATTTCCTTTTGGTTTAAAAAACGTTGGTGCGACATTCCAACTTGCCATGTCATATGCTTTTCATGACATCAAACATGTTGTGGAACCATGTCTTGATGACCTTCCTGCCCATTCCAAGCAGCGAGATATCTATGTCAATCATTTGAGAGCTATTTTTCTCATATGTCATCATTTCAATATTCGTCTGAATCCCCATAAATGTGTTTTTTGTGTAGAAACTGGCCGACTCCTTGAATTCATTGTTTCTAAAGATGAAATATGTATCGATCCCTTGAAGATTGAATCTATTCTTGCCCTACCTTCCCCAACGAACATAACTAAACTCCAGAGTTTGCAAGGGAAGGAAAACTTTTTATGTCGTTTTGTCTACAATTACGCAGAAAGGACACACGATTTCATGAGGTTGCTTAAAAAGGATACACCTTTTGTCTTGGATGATTTCACAGAACGTGCATTCGACAATCTCAGGTATGCACTTACCCATGCACCAATGTTGCAACCACCCAATTATACTAACTATTATTCCTTGTATGTGGCTACTTCCTTGTCTACTATAGGCATGGTCCTTGTCCAAATAGATGAACACGATCAGGAACATGTGATCTACTATGCCAGTAAGAGTCTCCTAGACTTTGAAACCCTATATTCACATGTGGATAAACTTGCGTTGGCCACAGTCATTGCAGTCTAGAATTTTCATCATTATATCTTGCTCTGCACCACCACTTTCTACGCCGACTCTAACCCCGTATGTTATGTTTCATGTCAAGTGCTTGGGGGAAAATACTCACGATGGATTATCATTCTACAGGAATTTGAGTTAGAGTTTGCAAAAGTACTTCCAAGAAGTCTCTCATGTTTGCAGAGCTCATATGTGACCTTCCCCGTACTACAGAGAATACAGAGCCCATTGATTCATTACCCAATGAATCCTTATTTCTCATTAGTATGACTGACCCTTGGTATGGAGACATCATTTTGTATCTCCAGACTTTACGATATCATCCCACTAATTCTCACGATGAACTTCGTCGCATTTGCCACCAAGCCAAAAGCTTTCTTATCCTGAATGATACCCTATACCGCCATGGTGTGGATTCCATATTATGATGTTGTCTTCCATGTTAAGAGGCTGAAATTGTTTTAAATGATTGCCATGTTGGAGCTTGTGGAGGTCGCCTATCTGGGTTAGCTACTACCCAGAAAATATTGCATGTAGGGTATTTACGGCCCTCTATTTTCAAATATTGCATTGAAACAATAAATAAATTCCCACCATGTCAAATGTTCACCACAAATAAACGTACCCATCCATTTCCGCTCCATCACATTGTAGTTGTTGGCCCCTTTGCAAAATGGGGCATAGACTTCATGCACTGTAGACCTACCTCATCCAAGGGGCATGACTACATAATTGTGGTTGTGGACTATTTTACAAAATGTGCTGAGGCTATTCCCACATATGCCGAAGATGGGAAAATAGCTGCACTATTCTTATTCAACCATATCATTGCTAGATTCAGGATCCCTAGGGCCATCATGACCGATCATGGATCACACTTTATAAAAAAATGATGGCAGAGATCAGCACCAAATTAGGGTTTCATCATGATAACTCTACACCTTATTATCCTCAAGCCAATGGCCAAGTTGAAGCTATACACAAAGTACTAAAAACAATGCTTCAATGGATGGTAGGGCAGGCTAAGTCAATTTTGCATTTACAACTATTCTCTAAACTCTGTTCCTATATGACTACTGTCAAAACTTCCACTGGTTTTAAACCATTCCAACTAGTATATAGACTAGAAGAAAACCTCCTGATAGAATGTGAGACACCCTCTTTAAAACTTGTTGTAGAACTGTTACCCAAAACCACCATAGACGAAGAAATATTCTTGTATTTAAACAAACTTGACGAAACTCGACATGATGCTGCCTTAGCCAATGAGGAACATAAACGATGAATGAAAGTTCAATATGACAGGATTGTTTAACCTCGTTCCTTCAATGAAGGAGACTTGGTTTTGACTTATGACCAAAATCATGACAAACTGGGAGCAGGCAAATTTGAGTCTATGTGGCATGGGCCTTATATTGTCACATTTTAGAGAAAGAAGCATATGATTTGGTTGATTATGACAATATACCTTTGGGAGAGCCCTGAAATGGGATCTACCTCAAAAGATACTATGCCTAGGTCATCTAGCATAGGGTCTTTGTAAATATTGTTTATAGTTTGTTGTGTGTCTTAGGTTTGAAAAGTGTGTCTTTTGTGTGATTTTAAATGTGTTTTCCTAAAACCCTAATTATGACTACTTTTGTCTGATGGACAGATGACTACTTTTATTGGTTTTGCTAACAGTGCTAATTGATATACACTTAACCTTGCATCAGCAGCCTTGGTACCGTACTCTCCTACAAATGATCTGGTGAGTTCAGGGGGTATTATTTTAGGTCCCTCCACCAATAATCTGGTAGAATACCAAGCTGTGATTGGATTGTTGGCGTAAGCCCTAGCTAGTGATATAAGGGAAGTTAGGGTTTACCTAGACTCTGAACTAGTTGTTCAACAGCTTAATTGGGTATATACCATCCGAAATCCCCTGCTTCTTCGTACATTTTGAAGAGTGAGGTTGTTAGAAAGGTCTTTTGAGTAGGTTACATATCAGCACATTTCGAGACATTTAAATGTTGTGGCAAATTCCCTAGCTAATTATGTCTTATACTACTACATTGCTCATATTTAAAAAGGTCCATTTGAAACATAAATGGCATATATGTAAATTCATAAGTAGATAATCATTTCACGCATCACATTTTCCACACACACAACTGCAAAATATAAAAGTGTTTCATATATATAAAAAACTATGGTATCGAGATACAAAAATTCCACTGAAGCATCTAGCTTTCAGTGCCCTCAAAGTTCAGGACTCTAAAAAGTTCAGAATACATATACATAGGGAAAAATATGAATCTTCGAAGATTTCAATAGTACATATACAAAAATTGAAGATCCAAGAAGACTTATCCTTTTGTTGCTCGTGATAACACGCAATGGCTTGAGCCACTCTGCGGAGTAGCCTAGAAAAATGTCCCGAGACACCTGTAGTATGGCGCTGATAACACCTAGGTACCTCATCAGTAGTCATATTAGGGATTCCCACAGTCAATTGCTCTAGGTTCTCCTTGATATCTCTGAGCTCTTCATCAGCCTCAGAGCGATATACCATCATGTCTCTAGTACCGGCTTGCCTAGCAATAGGTGACATCCATGCTGGTGCGGTTGTCTTTGGCTCGCAGAGCGTCAATAGCATGTCTATTGTGGACAGAGCGCCTACGGTGCCTTTGTCCCAGCCTGATAGAACGTCATTGTGTGCTCTGCCCCACAGCTAAGAACCCCATGGCCAAAATTTTTGGCTTTCTAAACCAATTAAAAACCCTTCTAAGATGGTCGGTTTCTTAGCTTTCAAACAATTGAAAATCATTTTTGGGACATGAATTAAACAATGGAAGAAAAAATTAAATGACATTTCTTGAACATAAAAGAGAAAAGATCAAAACACTTACCTCTTCCACGAAGAATGAAGGAACAATGAGTGAGAAACCCTTGCAAAACACCGGTCGAAACTATTGTTATCACTCCAACTATCAAAAACTCTCAATGGTAAAAAGCAAATGGTAAATAATTTTTACCTACCCTTTCTATTTATATAATATTTGGAGTTTTCAAAGATTTATTACAATTTATTTATTTTGGAATCCAAATTATTTCATTAAAAGTGGGTTTTACTTTTTATTTTATATAGTTTTGGTAAATTGGCTTTTAATGAGTTTTTTGAGTTTTTTCAAGTCAATATTGGGTAATGGCTACGATGTAAGCTATTTTAGTCTTTTTCAAGATTGGAGCAAAATGAAAAAGTACCGAGTGTTATTATACGCCTTTTACATGCTCATTAAAATCCCAGTAGAAAGGTGTCGAGTCTACTTTTTCGCTTTTTCAAACTCGTTAAAAGTGGATTATGAAAAAGGAACTCACTCACAGACTTATATCTAAGCTATTTTCAAGCTCCTTAAAACAAAAAAATATTTCCAAGAGAACTTGTTACATTCACGCTTGTAAAATAATTAGAACGGTCGACTAGTCGGGGGCAGGTTATCTCTTTTTCCAACCGACTAGCCTTATTTACAAAAAATGACCTTTTGGATTTTTCTTAGTCATTTCAGACTCTCTAGACATGAAATGACAAATGAGTTTTCTTTCATTGGACTAGTAAAATTAAATGATGAAAGACCCTATTTGGGAACGAGCCCCTCCTTTCTCGGGTTCATAAAAAGTATGAGAATGGACTCATCATTTGATGATCTTTAACGAGTGTTTTTACCCTCTTTGGAATTGTAATAATGAAAAGAGGTACTCACCTTTCGAGATGGGGAAATTAAAGGAAAGGGAAATGGTTTTCATTTGTTTTATGGCAGTAATTTACAGCCCACCTTTGAACATGGCACCTATCTGCATTTCCATATCTGAACAGTTTGGTTTTCATCTTGTCTCTGAGTCTATCCAATTTTGTGAGTCACTTGACTCCTTTGAGTCAATTCAAAGAATGCTTTGTGATATTCCTTGCATTACACCTAGTTCTATTCTCATTCAAATCAATGCTTCCAAGTCATGTGTCATGCCTCAAATTGTTCAAAGGATGTCTCTCTCAGAAAAATAACTCATCAGTAACTTTACCTATCCTTAAAATCAGTCATGTCTGAGTCAGTTTTATCACTTCAAATCAAGTTTTGTTCCTTGTTTCATGTCGATGATGGGGGAATCATTATGACCCTCCTGTCAACTTCAAATACTTATCCATGAATTAGACCTAGAAACCTAGCCAAGTACCTTGAAGCCTGCATGCCTCAATGGCAAGTTTCCGCACTTTCAACAGTAGCTTTACATCAATGACCTCTGATTGAGAGATTCTATCAAGTGTTTGACTTCAAAACATCTATTTACACTTGGGAGTATGTACTTAGATACCTTGGGAATCATTGACATTAATGGTGATCCCCCTCGCACTTGTTAACAGTTTTCATTAATGATTGGTAATCAAGTGGTTTCTGCCATGTTCAACGTCAAGACATTTATTCACATGGTTAGAATCATGGTAGTTGGATATTGGAATGAATACCCTGGGTTGATAGGCCTCATCATTATATCTTCCTATACTTAGGTTACGTTTGGAGATCAGTGAAAGTCTTGACACAGATCCACTTTCTATGTTTTGGTGGTTGTGTTCAGTATTCTAAGATTTTATGACATGGATCTACTTTGTATATTTTGTATCCATGTTCTATCATTTACATCATTTGTCCATGGATCTATGATGTATTTTTGGTATCCATGACATACTGGTCATCATATATCTCCAATGTATTGGTCCACAACTATGATTGGTTTGGATAGAGTCAGTTACTGGTCCTATGAGTCTATCTCTCTTTGCTTGTGTATCAGATAGAGAACTTGCAAACTATTTCACCTATCACTTCCTTCTAGCTTCATACTTTGGGGGGCATTCTGTTGCACCTAGCAATCCCACATTTCCTATTATCCTTCATGGGAATTTCACATTGCCTTTCAACTTCCCATAAAGTCTGACTTGAGTCACTTTGGTCATCTTTTTTCCATACCTAAAAAGGTCGGTGCCTTTATGATTTGTACATAGAGTGTCGAAGGTTCTCCTTGCCGTACACCCATAAGCATTGTTGCCCTCTTTCTTTGACAAAAACCCTAGGTTGGCACCTTTGTCATTTCTACCAAGAGTGCCTATGGTCAAAAAATGAGAAAAAGAAGGTTCTAGAAGCTTCCATGTGTAAACTTCCGTGGAGTCAGTTCCTACATGCTTGGGAGAGGTGGCATTTGCTTCCCTCACCTATAGGGATCATATATTATCCATTTTCCAAGTAATATCATGAGTTCTAGGCCTTTGAATGAAGCCTTCATGATGATAGTGGAGGAGGCCAGAAAAATCACCCTTATTTTGTTAGTTTGAAGTCTGAATCAGAGGCATAGTACAGTTTCCTTATGCTTGGAGATATCTTCATAGTTATAGAGGATTGTAGAAGATTCTTGTAGAGATTGAATCCATCGACATCAAGGATTTTTTGTTGTAATTATTTCTCTTTCATAATTAATACAAAGAAATTCCCCTTTCCTATATTTGATGTATTGATCTTAATTAAATATTATCGGATTCATTGATCACTAGTATGAATAATCAATTTATCATGAAGCTCTCATCTCGTTTGTTTGTCTTTTAATCTTTTTGGCAGGTGTTGAACCATTGCAAGTAATTTTGGAGAAAAGGAAAAGAGACCCAAGGTTGAGGTATATTGTATTTCATGTTAGTTAATTTGATTATTTAAGGAAAGGATATGTTGATGTGTCTTTTTGTTTTGTATTTGTGATTTACATTGCAGAGGAACAAATAGTGTCCGCACTTATTGAGAATTCCTGATAACACTATTAAGGATCATGTGATACCTCAATTGTCATCTAAGAAGACACCTAAGCATATGTATGATGCACTTTACAGACTGTATGAGGGAAGTAACATCAAAAGAAAGATGAATCTGAGAGCTCAACTTAAGGGGACCAAGATTAGAAAAAGAGATTCTATTCAAGATTACTTCACAAGGGTCTCTCAGTTCAGAGAACAACTAAGTGTTATTGGAGACACCCTTGATGAGGATGAACTAGTTATGACTTCTCTCAATGGTCTCACTAGACCTTGGGACTCATTCATATAGACTCTATGTGCCAGAAAAGAAAGTATGAATTTTGACATAGTATGGCAATATTGCATACAAGAAGAAGTTAGAGTAGCAACCAGAGAAGCTCTACTCAGAGAAGATAATCAGGCTCTAGCCACCCATACTAAAGGAAGAAAGCAATCAAACTTCAAGAAGAGTAATCATAAGACTTCAAAGAATAAGTTTCATAATAAGAAGAAGGATTACTCAAAGTATAAATGCTACAACTGTCATAATATAGGACACCTAACCAGAGAGTGTCCATCACCAAAGAAGAACAATGACAACAAGAGACATCATGCTCATCTAGGTGAAGATGAGAATGAAGAATAAGAAAGACCTTGAAAGAGACTAGAAGATGTAGAAGAATAGGTGTTATTCTCTGCACTCTCTAGGTCTGTAACACCTGGAGAAGATACATGGCTTATTGATAGTGGTGCCTCAAAGCACATGATAGGGAAGAAGAAAACTCTATCAAGACTTGAAGAAAAGGACTCTTGCCAGAAGTTATCATTGGGAGATGACTATCAATATCCCATAAAAGGTATTGGTGAATCAAGATACAAGCTTGACTCTGGGAATTCCATGAAGATGAAGGAAGTATTATATGTACCAAGCTTGAAAATTAACTTACTTTCCATCTCTACTCTAGATAAGAAAGGATATAGAGTTACTTTTATAGATGGACAAGTACTTATGTGGTTCAAAGGAAAGACACTTGAATATGTTGTGGTTATTGTAGAATACGAAGGAGGATTGTACAAACTCAAAGGAAATCCAAAGACAACCCTTTTTCCATGAGAGTACCAGCTCAAGTAAATTGTGGCATAGAAGACTTTCTCACATCAACTAAAAATCATTTCCCTATGTGAGCAAGGTGGTAACAGGGCTACCAAATCTGAAAATAGAACATGAGGGAACTTGCAAATGATGTGCAAGAGGAAAGAACATCAAGAATCCCTTTCCAAAAAGTGAAACAAATACTAAAGGTAAGTTGGAACTAATTAATTCTGATGTATGTGGTCCTATGCCCTCCATATAATTAAGTGGATATGAGTATTATGTCACATTTATTGATGATTATTGAAGAAATACTTGGATATACTTCTTGAATAAAAAGAGTGAAGTGTTCGAGAAGTTCAAGGAATTCAAAGCCTTGATAGAGAACCACTCAGAAAATATAATCAAGACACTGAGATTAGATAATGGTGAAGAATACACTTCAAAGGAATTTGAAGCATTCAGGAAGGAGGAAGAAATCAAGAGGGAACTAACCACTCCCTATAATACCCAATAGAATGGTTTTGCAGAAAGAAAGAATAGAATTATTATGGAAGCAGTGAAGACCATGATTCACGACCAATACCTCCCTATGCACCTATGGGTTGAAGCAGCAAGAACAGTTGTATATGTGTAGAATAAATTATCTGACAGTGCTCTTGGATTCAAGAATCTTGAAGATATTTATACAGTAAAGAAACTTGAAGTTCTCTAGAAGGATCCACAAGAACCAGCAAAAGATCAAAGACATATTCTAGTTATGTATCTTTGATGTGTGACATTCTAGATCAAGAACCCTCCAACTATGAGGAAGTTGCACAGAAGAAAGAATGGGTTGAAGCAATGACGAAAGAATACCAGTTGATAATGAAGAATGATGTTTGGGATATAGTTCCCAAACCAGAAAATAAGAGTGTGGTGTCTTTGAAATGGATCTACAAGATAAAACATGTTGTTGATTGAAGTATTGAAAAGTACAAAGCAAGATTTGTGGCTAGATGGTTCTCTCAAAAAGAGGGGATCGATTATGAAGAGACATTTTCTCTAGTAGCAAGGTACACTTCCATCAGAACCATCATGGCACTTGCTTCCATGATTAAATGGGTGTTGGCCACTTTTCATCACTCGCGTGACCCAGGTTCTATGCAGCCCATCAACCCAACAAAAACCTGAGATACTAGCCCGACAGAGCAAGCCCCGTCAGCCATGCTCATAGAGCAGGCACAGTCTTACCTGAGATATCTCTTCGATGGGTAACCATCAAAACCATGTTTCCATGATTTTTCAAGGGATTATAGTCCCTTGGGGTGTGGCCAAGGAGCTTGACCAAGTCGCAAGGATGGAGTCATTTCCACTGAACTATAGTGCTCACCATGCATATCTTATTAAATACTAACGATGCGACACAGATTCAGCCTTAGTACTTTAACCATAACGAAATAAATGCAAGCTAAGAGACAGGCACAATATAACAGACGTGCGACAGCAATTGCGCCATAAACATAAGATAATACTTAGAAGTGGTGCATACTAACCTATTCATGCATTCAGACTTCTATTGAAAGTACGACATTCATTCAACTAGGACAAGACTTGCATCATAAGCATAAAAGAAACAGAAACATAAACAACCATACGCTATCAATCATCAATACACAGGAGAATTCACGTGGAAACCCATCTGGGAAAAACCACAAGGTGCTCTTCATCTGGCATGAGAAATATATGCCACCTTTAGCCTAAATTTAACTGCAGACTATCTTAGTTATATATTTCTGCTCAGACTCTTTCTTTCTCTCATGCTCTCTATATTATTTCTCCTAATCTACCGCTACCATCTACGGATCTGCACACGACCTGCATTGACTCCTCTAGCATCTGCACCTCTCTAGCAGAGCTTCTCTTCTACTGCACTAACCCTGACTGCATCCTGTAGACTTCCAACTACTCTACCACTCAGAGCTCTCCTTTTCGATCTACCCTCCTAGAGATCTCCCCTCTGTTAACCCTTCTAAAACAACTGAAAGTAAACAACAACCAACAATTATCAATCGGGGACCAACCCTCTAACTATTAAATCCCTCCTATTTATACTATTTTACATGACCACACAGGGTCGACTACATACAGGTAGTCCATTAACTGTCACCATCAGTCACCCCTCAGGCTACAGCTATGGTGATCATGACTTGACATGAGGCACTAACGGCCTTACTTACAACATGCATTCACTCGTGTGGCATCTGCCGACCTGAGCCGACTTCAGCACCCACGATTGTCCTATCACTTTCAGTCATTATTCTGCACTTGTGCTACTATTTTACCCTACAGCTTATTCATTTCCACACAGTTCCCCTATTCTGCATATTCTACTTCTATGTAGATTTCCTCTTCCATGTAGAATTCTTCACCCACGCAGATTCCTTCTATACTTGTCACGCACTCCCTTTTCCTTGCTTGCGCTTGCACGGTGACTTGATTCTTGTGCATTTCTTTGCTTGCGCTTATTCCTTGTGCTCTTTTCCTGAGCCCAACAAGCCCCCAACACTCACATGTGCGTTGTCCCAAGCCACGAAGCAATGGACATAGGAGGCGGCACAACCTGCACGGTCGTCTCTTTGCTGAATTTTTTTTTTTTGCTTGTGCACCTTCCTGCTTCCTGCCTTGCGCATTTTGTTCCTTATGTTTTTTTTTTTGTGCACCTCGGCCTTATGAGACCATGCCACAGTCATCGCGGTATGGTTTTAATCGGCTACCATTCATCGTACCTACAACCGGTGTTCCATCTAGCTTATGTAGTTTTACCGCGCCTACTTCAGTAATGTGCGCAACCACATATGGGCCTAACCAGTGTGTTTTGAGATTACTTGGGTGATTGAAGAACTTGTTGTCATACATCAGAACAAGTTTGCCGACTTTGAACTATTTTTTTTTTATGTGGCAGTCGTGCCATGCTTTTTGCCTCTGTTTTTCCACGTTTTGATGGAAGCCTGCAATGAAGCATTCTTCCTCCATTTGAATAAGCTGCGCAAGTCTTTATTCTATGGCGTTAGGATCTGTCATTTATGTTAGCTTAGTAATTCATAGGCTCAATATAATGTATTCCATGGGCATGACTACTTCTTGGCCATAGACTAAATGAAAAGGAGTGTATATAGTTAGTTATTTGCAGGTTGTTCTGTAAGCCCATAATACTATTGAGACTTTCTGGTCCCAGTCATCTCTGCGCACATTATAGACCTTGGTCAAGGAATTCTCCAGTATCTTGTTGAAGGCCTCAACAGTTCCATTTGCTTGAGGATGGTAGGGTGTTGTCTTCTTATGCTAAATTTGGAATTCTGTAGTCAGTTCAACAATTAGTTTATTTACAAAATGCGTACCTTGGTCACTGATAAGGATCTTCGAGAAACCAAACCTTGTGACTACATTTTCAAAAAGAAACTTCATTGCAGTTGTTGCGGTACAATATTTCACAGGTGCCGCTTCCGCCCATCTTGTCAAGTAATCTATAGCAATTATAGTATAGCACACACCAATTTATTTTCCTAGTGGATTAATAGGGCCGACAAAATCCACTGCCCATTTATCAAAGGCATGCAGTGTGATTTGTGGCGCAAGTGGCATTTCATCATGTCATGATGGTTTCCCTATTATTTGACACTTATCACAGTCACGACAGTATTTCCTTGTATCCATATGTACAGTTGGCCACCAAAGTCCAGCTTGCAAAATATTGCGAACCGTTGCCTTCCCAGCGTAGTGTCCTGCTGAGACACCTGCATGCGCTTTAGCCATTACCCATTGCCTTTCATGATCGAAGACACACCTATGCAGTATTTCATCTAGGCCCAACTTATACAGTTATCCCATGATTACCATGTAGTCTGCAGCTTTGACAACTATTTGTTCTTTTTCCATGTCGTATAATCTTTAGGCGCATAGATCATATTCAATAAGTGTATAATAGCATCAAATTCTTTATCAACAATGTCGATAGAAAACAACTGTGCATCAGGAAGATTATCCTCTAAGTTGTTTGCTTCCTCACCACTTTCAATGCACGACAAGTGGTCAGGCCCAACATTCAGTTGGCCTGGCTTTATAATGATTTCAAAGTCAAATTCTTGAAATAGGAGGAGCCACCGGCATATCTTCCCCCCCAACACTGGTTTATTGACCAGGTACTTCAGCGCAGAATGATCAGTGAACATTTTGAAGTGTCCACCCAATAGATAATGTCTAAAATTTTGCAGCACGTAGACCATTGCAATCCCTTCTCTTTTAGTTGTGGTGTAGTTCTTCTCTGCTGTTGACAGTTTCCTTCCTGCAAATGAAATTGGGTGGTCAATTGCGCCCTCTCCTAATTGAGTTAATACTATACCAAGCACAATTGATGATGCATCAACATGTACATGGAACTCCTTCTTCCAATCTGGGAATATCAATATTGGTGCTGTAGCAAGGATTTCTCCCTGCTACAGGGGCAGGAATGGCTCCCTTCTATCTATAGGATAGAAGGGTAGGTTCCTGGTAATGGTAAATGCAGAAAAACGAAACGAAAATGTAAACTAGGAGCAGAAAATAAAACAGAGCGTAAATAACAGTAAAATAAACTAAGGCTAAGCTAATGACAGAAATAAATAGAAGCAATGTTGATGAACCCTTTTGCAAACACGGGTTAGGGTTTCGCCTTCAAAACCTGCAAAATAAACCTAAGCTACAATGGAAAAACTTGCAAACAATGTTAAGCAAAACCTACAAATAAAAACAATGGTTAGAAATCAAAGCCAACTAAATAACTAAGAAGAAAAACATGAAAGCACAAGTATACCTTCTCTAGTGGGAATGGGCCACCATGCCCTAGCTTGTGGAAGCCTCTCTCTTGGTTGGGGAGCAATGGCTCAAGTGGAAATGGAGATGGAGGAGAGGGAGTGTGGGTGGTTTGAGAGGAAAAAGTCACAAAGCATCCACGGGCAGCATAACAATAGGCAATGGGAGAAGTGTTTTGAGAGTGACCCCCCACCCTCCTTTTATAGCTTTTCCAAGGGGTTTTAGGGTTTTAGACCCTTGGTCAGGGTTTTAGCCCTTTTTTTGGGCTTTTAGCCCCTTTTTCCCTAACTTTAGCCCCTTTTAGGGTTTTAGCCCCTTTTTTAGGGCTTTAGCTCCTAGGGGGATATTTTGGGCTCCTTTTTGGGGTTTTTAGCCCTTTTTCTTCATCCTTAGGCTATTTTGAAGGTGTGGGGGTCTAATGGAAGGTCTAATGGAGTGATATGAGTGTTATAAGATGGTGTCCTTGGGTGGTGTAGGCCATTCAGAGTTATGTGGGGGATTTTCAGGTTAATAGATTGCCCCCTGATGTGTGAGGGAAGGAGCTCAACGTATGGCTGATGGACATCATAGGATTTGCTGTGTAGAGGTGGTGCTTCCAGGTTTGGGGCATGGTGGCTTTAGTTTTTTGTATTAATTTGGTTCCCATCAATGGGTGAGATACAATAAATGTGTGACATGTATATGGACGAGGTGGGCATTCCCATGATCGTGACAATGTCAAAAGAATCATTTGATCTATGCTTTAAAATACAAGAGCCGATCATATACAACTACTATGTGAGGCTGAATACAATATTAATCTGGTACATTGGACCCATGGCATTCTCATGGAATGCTACATCTTTATGACTGACAGTTTGTTGGATTTGGTACATAGCTGTGTGGACTCACTGATTGAGATTCGGAGTCTCTACAGTATGAGTATGTTGTATCAATCATAAAGGTATATCGAAGCACTGCTGGGGCTTTTGAACACTGTCTCCAACGCAACCCGTAAATCACAAGGGACATGACTTGTCTAGGTCCCTCAAGTGGACTCACCAATGTGCTAGAGTCAAGTGACATCCGAGGTCTTCGACCAAGTACTGTGCGGAACAAATCCTGTACGAATCTCAATGGTGCGATGATGGAGTTGAAGTCGAGCACGTGAGAAACAACCATCCCAAGAGGCACTAAGGACTCCTCTCAAGTGGTCCAAGGAACTCATTGATGATGTTAATGAAACCAAGGTACAGGGACCTCTAGGTCTATCCTATAGGTTATGTGTGTTGGCGTCAATAGAGGGAGACCTACCCTTAGTCAAGGCAATGATGTTTCCTTAACCAGGAGCGCCAAGGAGAAAACCAAAAGGTGTGAAGCAATCTACGGACTGACTCACTAAATTGGGGGGGAAGGGGAGGGAAGGGAAAGAACTGAATAGGGGTAGGGGGGGAGTGGGAGACTCAAACTTCCTTTGTTCAGAGTATGATGGTAGGGCGGACCAGGCAGCAAATGAAACTAACTCAAGGGAATGGGATCATAGCTGTAATACTGGGAATGTCGCTACAGATAAGAAATACTTGGAGGAGGTGGACACTTTTGATACTGATGGGATCCAAGGAAGACAAATTGCAGAGTACTTTGAACAAAGGCGACCCAATGGGGGAATCCTACCAAACTATTTGTTGTGGGGAGGTGTCTAGGGACACCATTATGGTACGATGTCGTGGATTTTTGGCAAGCCTGAGAAGGTAAATGCTTGATGGTGCTTTCATTTTTAGAGAGTCCGAAAGCACGAAGAAGACTCCAGTGGGGGATCTTTTTCATTGGTAGTCTCCTATGCCTGAAAAAGGATAAAAGTATACATAGGAGATCTCTCCCATCTTGTAGGGGATGAGAGACTTCTTTACCATTGGTAGTCAAATCAGGCCGAAAAAGGTTAAACCTGTACTGACTGGACGGTCATTCATATAATTTTACAAGCATGAACGAAACCAAGTTTTCTCGGCAACATTTTCTTGTTGAGATGGCTAAAAAAGAGATTAACGACAACCTGTGGCGGGCTTTTTTGTAAAGTAGGGCCCCTCTGCCCGAGAAAGCATAAAAGTATGCAGACAGGTACGGTCTTGGCTTAAGTGTGCCAAGGGTGTCCTTTTGATTTTACCGGTCTACATGGTCCGCAAAAAGAGGTAAACGAGACGATGTAGATGCCCTTTCCTATACTTTAACGAGCGGGAAAGGAAGCAGCTGCGCTCGGCAATCTTTTCATTGTTTTAAGGAGTCAGAAAAGAGCTTAAAGGAAACTCCAATATGGTCAATTGATTGCGGTGGCAGAGGCAGTGTCCCATGTCGGGACGGTGGATAGAGGTCCAAAGGTCATCCGCACAGTATGGATGGAACATAAGGATCTCAAACATACCATTACATGCACGGTATATATCGCGGCAGAGGCATGCAAACCGAAGTGTCTCTCGGACAGACGTCAGGAGAGCGTGTGTGTGTGTTGCGGTGGATGGAATTGACTACATGTGATGTAAGTACAAGTTCGGAGGCATTTATATGCCAAATACATGCAAGAAAAATAAAGGGTTTTGTGGACGATGGTCCAGATGTCCGCATAAGGTGCGGTGGAAAAGATAATTACAAATATAAAAATAAAAGTAAAATTACATTCCTTAATGGGCGGTGGCCCGAAAACCGCATGAGTTGCGATCAGGAAGTGTGATATAAGTACAGGTCCATAGACACTTGCATCGTCATGTTGTGGCTCGTAAATCGAGGTGACTTGTGGGAAATGGTCCTGAAATTGATTTGTTAAACATGAGACGATGGTCTCATAAAGAGATAAAAATGTGAGCCCGGAGGTGTGAGGGGTGTCTCGAACAGGTTTCAGGAGACTTTGGGTTAGCAGCTGATGGTGTTTCCCTGACTTGTGCTGAAAAAACGTTGAAAAACAAGAAAGGGAAAAAAAACTATGCTATAAGGGACTCATAGTGGTTATATCAGGCATAGACTCTCTTTAGGTGGAGCCCGTTGCGTGGCTTCTTCAAGAGTCAACTGTCTGAGTCAGCAAAGAGGTATGCCCCCTTACCGAGACGAAGGTCATTGGCAAGACGAGGTGATGGAATCTGGTCTATTATGGGAAGAACCGATTCCACACTATGGTTTAAAGGGAATGAGGTAAAACCGGAGGTGGTCTTACAGATCTCTCCGTTGTTGCATAAGTGGTGCCAGGATAGATCAGGTGGATCTTCCACACCGACAAGACGGAAGGGAAACTGGTGCTAGAGACCATGTAAATGGTATTGGTTGTGGTTTTGGTGGCCTTGACCCCAGTCTCTATTGGAGGAAGAGGGGCAGACCTAGAGACAAGAGGAGTCTTTGATGGACCTGGAGGTAGGTGCAACATCATCTCAATTGGATGGACATGAGTCAACACATCTTGGGGCCTTAGAGGTAGGGTAGGTGGTTCAAGGTACCACACAAGATCTCCCAGTGTGAAATCCTGTAGATTGATGGTTTCCAAGGCAAACTTTCTCACGATACCGAATGGTAGGAAAAGAAAAAGGAAAAGGATCATGTTGATCGGGGATGAACCCCAATGTTTACCTGGTAACTGAGGTTGCAGCTATGGTTGGGGAAACAATGGAAGAGACAGGTCTAATGGACCGTCGGTGATGGTGGAGATAAGAGGGTCAGTTGAACTGGACATCATGTAGACAGACATGGTGTCTGAAGAAGGCAATGGGGGGTGCACTTCTTCGATCAAGGTGATTTAAGACTCAAGGGAATGTTGACGGAGGTCATCTAGAGCCATTCGAAATTCAAGCAAGTCTTGACAATGGTGACAATAGTGTCCATACAATCCGCAAAGGGTGCAAGCATGGTTTGTTCTCAATGCCTTGTTTCTGACTATTGGCATGGTTGGAAGTTCAACCACGGGGAGGTTTTTGGTTGTGTCCATGGCATCCAAATGCACACAGATCATTGGGAATTCAGGGAAACTCTAATTTGGATGGCCCTGTTGCTCGCAGATGGTGCAAGGTGGGACTTATTGTGGCTCTACGGTGGCTTTGGTGTTCTTGCCCCTAGCCCTTTTGGGTTGGGGCGGTACTGGTGCAGGTGCAGCGGTTGGCTTATGCGGACCGAGTGGAGGGTGAGATTCAACCGTGATAGGTTGCACCGGGGTTAAAACAACCTGGGGCATTGTTGGTTGAGCTAGTGGATCAAGGTACCACACCAGGATCCCCAACGTAAAGTTGGGTAGGCTTAAGGTGGCCATGACCAGCTTGCTCATGACACCAGGTGGGGGAAAGAGGAAGGGAATTGTATGGAGTGGGGATGAGCCCACATAACTCCTGACTGGTTGTATGTGGGGATGCGGTTGTGATTGTGGCTGTGCGTAATGCTGCTACTATGGGTGGTGTTGCGGTTGTTATTGTTGGTGCAGCTGTGAACGATGTTGTGGTTGTGGTTGGGGCTGCAGCTGCGGTAGTTGTTTGGGTGCAACAGTGCTGAGCGAGACCATGCATAAGTCCGCAATTTTCTTTTGTGTTGGTGGTGGTGACACCAACGGGAAAGGAGCCATCATGGTGGGATCGGTAAAAAACCCAGGGCCCACATTCAATGGTGGGGAGGTTGGTTTGTTTTCAACCACAGTGTTGGTTCTAGGGATGATGTTACGTGTGTGGTCGCCACTTGCGGCTCAATGGTGGTGATGGTAGGGATAACATTTGCAAGCATGATCATGATAGGTGAGCTAGTCAACCATCACAATCTTCCCTTCATGGGGGAACATCATGAGATGGAAGACATTTGACACAATGCCTCACATGGTGTACATGTAAATCATCCCGAGGAGGAGGTTGTAGTCGAGTTGAGCGTTGATGACTTCGATGTCAATTAGGACTGTCTTCTCAGCTAACGTGATGGGGACATGAGGGAGGATTCCTTGGGCTTTAGTGGGATGTCCATAATAATCCCGCAGAGTCGTGGAGGACGGTTGTAGAATTGGTGATCCAAGATTTTTCCAAACCAAGGTAGACATGACACACGTGGATGCCCCCTCATCCACTATGCATCGGTGCACAACCAAATTCTGAATGGACACCGGGATTTGAAAGGCGATAATGGAGGGCATATGTGGTTCCCCGTTCTCCATGTCAAAGGTGATTAGTATGGATTCAGAGGGGTCTACTGCCCCTAGAGCAGCTAGTAAGGCGTTCTGCTGCATTGGGCATGTTTTAAGTGCCTCAAGAGCAGACATGGCGGTTGGCGTTTGGGCCAAATCATCCACAATGCTATAGCTAGCTGTGGCATTATTGGCAACTATGCATATGGGTGGGCGCGGGAATGGGGGTAACTGAAGTGGTAGGTTGACTGTCTTAGACATGGATGTTGCTAATGAGTTAACAGGTTCAGTAGTGGTACCATACTGATTTTGTCTAGTTTTCAAGTTGACCTCTTCAGTCGTCATGGCTAGCAGGTGATGAACACTTGTTTCGGCCATGGGGGGTGCCCTCGAAGCGTTGGGATGGGTTTAGGGAGGGGGTGCGGTTGCCACCAATCCTTGGAATGGCAGTGGGTTTTGAAGCACCATGAGGGGAGGTCCTTGCGGTGCCTGGTTGGGTTGGGCTTGATTGGCAGCATTGGCAGCCTGTTGGGCCTCGTTTTGAATGGCCTACTTAATTTGATCCATGAGGGGACACTCAAACATGTAATGCCCATAGACATCACAGAGTGTACATGGTTGGTTTGTGCACAACGGGGTGTTGCGTCTTGGTGGATTTTGTCGTGGGGGGTTTTGGGCTAGTCGGTTTGCCGCAGCATTGTTGGGAGGGTTCGGTTGTTGACCGCCTCCCTGCGGTTAGTTATTGCCTTGGTTGCAGGGCTAGTTTTTTCTAGCTTTCCCTTGTTAATTGTTGGGGGCAGGCTAGTTGGGACGGTTTTATTATGCAAACACTTGTCCCAATGGAGAGGGTGGAGCGGGGGCGGGGGCTTGCATAGGTTGTACTAGCGGTGCATAGTATTTGTGGGGTGGTGCCACAAATGTGGGAATTTTCCCCACATACTGCTATGTTGGCCAAGAAATGGCCTGAGCCTGCTGCAGTGGTGCAGGTTGTGCATAAGAAGTTGTTGCTCTGGACTGGGACATCACTCTAACATAGTCCAGGGCTTGGTTCTGGTAAGCAACACTAGCAGTGTTGCTTGGTTGTGGTGTAATGGCAGATGGTGTCGGTCGAGGCTGTGGTTGTTGGGAGACCAACCCTATGATGTCGTCCGCAGCGTGGGATGCCCCCAGTGTGTCGCGGCAGGAGGAACTTGGATGCGGAGCGTCTGGAATGATGGTATACAGGTATCCAGACTAGGCATAGATGAGGTCAAATTGTTGGTCCTTTAGTATGGCCTCTTCTTCAGATTGGGGACGTTCAAATCTGATGTCCTTTGCGATGGGCAGGAGCAAATTCTTAAGGAACCAATCCAAGAAGATCCTATCATCTAGTTGGATTTTGCATAAGCTACGGTGTCGCTGCCACTCGTGGATATGGTCAGTTATGTGAGTGGCAGTGATTTGACGGTAGGATAGCAGGATCTCCACCCCCTCGTCATATCTAACATGGAGTTGAAATACTGTAGGAACATGAAGGCTAGGGAGTTGAATTCTAGGTACTTGGCTTGTGGCAGCTCAATTTATCATTTGGCCACGACACCTGTAAGGGTGCGTTGGAACAGCCTCAGCCTGATGGAGTCGTCTACGATGCTATTGGATGAGTGCCATAGATGGAATGTCATTATGTGGTTTTGGGGACATTCCCCTACTTTGCCTTCAAACTTGGGGATGTCTGATGGCAGCTTAGTTGGCATGGGTGGCCAAAAGGCTTGGTGGCGAATGGGGTCATTTGTTAATCTACCCAAATCAGGCAAGTTGAGACGAGCCATGAAGGGAATATTCAACCCCAAGTTGATGTGGGATGGGGCTGCGATGGGGGTGGGGTTTACAGGTGCATAATGCATTTGCATGGTTGGGGGTGCTTGTGGTGGCACCATTGCAGATGGGCCAATGCCCCCAAGTGTTGTGGGTGGGATAGTATGAGTGGTGATGGAATTTCCCCCATGTATGACCGTAGGGGCAATGTAAGTGGACGATCCACTTCCCCCCTATGTGGCAGGAGGGGAAGTGTGTGTGCAGGGGCCACTACCCTCGTGTGTTGCAAGTGGGCCATCTTGGCTGGTCACTATAGGTGGTGGCAGTTGGCTAATGACAGTCTGCATGACTATGCTCGGGCCACTTGCCAAGTTGTGGGCGATAGGTTGTGATGTGGACTTGGGTCCACTTGCTAAGGTTAGGCCGAAAAATGGATCCGGGTTTGCACTAGCCATGGGGATTGATGGTGCAGTGTGGAGGTCTAGTTTAGACTGATATGGGTCTGATTCAAAATCAGAGGCTGTGTGGCCCTCTAATGGTGTGGGGGATCACTGAGAATGGCTTTGTCGGTGCCGATTAAGTGTTCCGAATGGTGGTGGTTTGCCTCTAAGGTGTGAGGAAGAGCATGGAGGATCAATTGTGTTTGATTTTATGTGTGAAACTGGTGGTAATGAGATTTGGACCCCAATTTTAGTGGCTTCCTATTGATTGAAGGTGGTCTCTCGGCCACCAAGACTGCCAGAAGACAGCATTTGGCTTGTTCCTCACAGGTGCTTCTACTCAATCAAAAGGGGTTGTTGCTCATTTCGCTTGGCAATTCCTCTCAGTGGCTAGATACTTTGGGGTTCCTATGGTACTCCTCACAATTAGTTTCTGGGAAGAGCCCAAGTACTTCCCACAGTTGAAGCAATCAAGGATTTATGTCCTCAAAGACTGCAGAGTTGTTTGAACTTAGTGTAAATTAGTAAATTTTAAGGCTTACTCAATGTCATGAACTGAGTTGGGTTAATTAGTTGGTATGGTGTATTTGTTTGCTTGTTTTTTCTGGTATTTGGTTGCTCCAATATGGTTTATGAATTCATCATGGTAGAGTTCATGTCATTGTGGTTGTGTATGCAAGCATAAATAAACATAAATTGTGAACAAGTACAATGATTAACCCTGAACGTTTGTCGGCCTAAATAGATGTCTACGTCACACTGATATTCCTATTCAACCAAGAGAAGGTGTTGGGATCTCAACACAATGGGACTAAGCCCATCCTTAGATCCTCAGGTCACCTCCCGAATGCCAGGTTGGTCAATAGGGAGAACGCTTAGCACCGTGAGAAGCCCTCCTTATCTACCCCCTCTACCTTCCAAGTCACTCGGTTTTAATGGTTTTGGAACAATATCATGGAGTGCCTAGATCTATTCGAGATTTCCCTTCGTTATATCCCATAATACCCCAGAGGGTGATGACTGGGTAGAGGAAGGGGAAGCAAGATCGTTGATTTTAAGTTGATTTTAGTTAGACTAGGTTCATTTTATTAAGCCATAATGATTTACTTAACATTTACACATTGTTCACGAAATAAAATGTAGAAAATGAAAATAGGAAATGAAATTAACTTGTAATGGTGGAAAAAGGTGGCTGGGCCGCACTAACAGTCCTCTAAAACTGAAATTTACAGTCTATTAAATTCAAATTAAAGTTCCGTTTGACAGGCCGCACATTTCTGACCAAATCTGGCGAGGGGGCCGCGATATTTTTTAGAAATGAGTGAGGGGGTCGCACAGAATACAAAAATAGCCACAACCTGAGTTTCTGGGATGAAGTCGCACTTATTGGGGGATTAAGTGCACCCTGGGTGCACTTGTTTTCCCATTAAGTGCACCCAATCTCACCTTTTTCCCCGATAAGAGCTCCCTGCTCTGGATTGGGGTTTTTTGGTGAGACAGAGTCAGATCTGGCTGACAGTAACTGGTATTGTGGTCAATTTGACTCGGTTTTGCCTAGCAGAGGCTTTGAGGGTACCTAAAACAAGAAATAAACTGAATCTAAGACAGTTTTAACAAGAAATTTTTGAAAACTAGGGTAAAATTGAAAAAAATTAAAAAATTAAAATTTTGGCCCAGGGATCCTATGGGATCGACTTGGTATGGTCGCAAGTTCTGTAGCTAGGATTTCTCCCTGCTACAAGGGAAAGAATGGCTCCCTTATATCTATAGGACAGAAGGGTAGGTTCCTGCTAATGGTAAATGAGAAAAACAAAATGGAAATGTAAACTAGGAGCAGAAAATAAAACAAAGCGTAAATAACAGTAAACTAAACTAAGGCTAAGCTAATGACAGAAAGAAATAGAAGCAATGTTGATGAACCCATCTGCAAACACAAGTTAGGGTTCCTCCTTCAAAACCTGCAAAATAAACCTAAGCTACAATGGAAAAACCTGCAAACAATGTTAAGCAAAACCTGCAAATAAAAACAATGGTTAGAAATCAAAGCAAACTAAATAACTAAGAAGCAAAACATGAAAGCACAAGTATACCTTCTCTAGTGGGAATGGGCCACCATGCCCTAGCTTGTGGAAGCCTCTCTCTTGGTTGGGGAGCAATGGCTCAAGTGGAAATGGAGATGGAGGAGAGGGAGTGTGGGTGGTTTGAGAGGCAAAGGTCTCAAAGCATCCATGGGAAGCATAACAATAGGCAATGGGAGAAGTGTTTTGAGAGTGACCCCCCACCCTCCTTTTATAGCTTTTCCAAGGGTTTTTATGGTTTTAGGCCCTTGGTCAAGGTTTTAGCCCCTTTTTGAGGGCTTTAGCTCCAAGGGGGCTATTTTGGGCTCCTTTTTGGGGTTTTTAGCCCTTTTTCTTCATCCTTAGGCTATTTTGGAGGTGTGGGGGTATAATGGAAGGTCTAATGGAGTGATATGAGTGTTGTAAGATGGTGTCTTGGGTGGTGTAGGCCATTGAGAGCTATGTGGGGGATTTTTGGGTTAACAGCCGCAGTGGCCATTTTGTGCTTCAGCTCATCCAGACTTCCTTGACAGTCTTCGTTCCACTCAAATTTGGCATCCTTCTTTAGTAGCTTCTCCATTGGGGTAGTTATCTCCACATACCCTCTTATGAACTTTCGATAATATCCAGTATGTCCCAATGTGGATCTGAGTTATGTGACCGATGTGGGCGGTGGTAGGTCTAGAATAATTACCAACTTCACGGGATCGACCAAGATCTCGTCGCAACATACTACATGGCCCAACAGTACACCAAATGGTACGCAAAATATGCATTTTCTCAAATTCACCACAATTTGATACTGGCAACACTTTTCTAGTATCATACATAGATTCTCAATATGGTCTCTCACCAAACCAAAGACAGTCTAATCATCAAAATATACTTCAAGAAATCTAGGGATGAAATCTTTAAAAGCAGAAACTACTATTCTAGAGAAAATAGCAAGGGCGTTTTTAAGGCCAAAGGGCATTATCGTGTATGGGTAGCATCCCCATTCTATTACAAAGGTTGTTTTGTGGCGGTCCTCTTACACAATTCTGACTTGATGGTAGCCCAAGAATTTGTCTTTGAATGAGTACATTTCTTGTACGTCGATGCTTTCCAAGACTTCATCTGTAAATGGTGTTGGAAATGGATCATGTAGGCAGGCATCATTTAGTTTCCTAAGGTCGACACAGATCCTAACCTCGCATGTCACCTTCTTGTCCTAAATCACTATAGGGATTATCCAATCCGACTCTTCAATAGGTTCAATGATTCCTGCTTCCAGCATGCGATCCAGTTCTTCTTTCACTTTTTCTTTATAGCATGGATTTAGTCTATATGGGCGTTGTTTTACCGATATTGCATCAGGCTTGATCCAGGAGGATATTGGTGGCCACCCACCTATTCCACTTGGATCCCCACCATTGTTTCTTTAAGTTTTCCAGTTTCCTTAATTGTAGCACAATTTACTATTTTTGGCAGTTTTCGGGTCCTAAACTTTCGGAGCCATTTTGAGGCCCTAAATGACGTTTTTTCGGAATCGAATCGTTGAGTAAATATGAGTCTACTTTGAAATTAATAATTTGTATCTATGGATGTAGTCCTTGAAGAGATATTTCTAACGATGTATCATGTGCGTCAAACGGAGGTATTATGCCAAAATTACGACCTTGGGAAATTGATGTACCAAGTTACCCAACGGGGCCCACATTCTAGTGTTTTCACCTCCTCAAGTTAGGTTTTTGGATGTGTAGGGTTTCCATTGTTTCTCAATAATATATAGGCCTTTGAGCCTCATTGTAACAAATATTTTAGAGGCTGTAGCCGCCACATCTCTTCTCAGAGATAAGCTACCAGCACTCTAGCTAGTTTATTTCAATTCTATATGTAAACAAGTTTTAGTTCTTTGATTAATGAAATGAAGTGTTATTTTCACTGCATATTTGTTTCTATGGTTATTTGTGTATTATGTTGCATTCCTACATAAATCCAGATCAGGGCTTGAGTAGAATTTTCATTTCGCTTAAATCTCTTACTATCCCCTTCATTTCCCTAAAGTTCATCGGGAATAGGTCCTGAAATTCATGTAATAGATCAGTGATTTTGGCTACTGTCTCTGCATCCCAATAGTCTCCAATGTTAGCAAATTTAAAATTGTCCTCTGACCCAATTTTAACTTTATTGACCTTTAGCGGCTTGATGAACTACTCACTAGAAATGGCGCTTCCTTCTACTGCCCGTGATCCTTCCAACTCTGGAATATTGATGTTAGTCGGATCATCCTCTAGATCTCTAGAGAGGTTATAGTATGTCATCCAGTGCTGAACTATCTCACAGCACTGGAGGGAATGTGTAGTGCAAGGTTGAGAATACGCAACCTCCAATGGGATCTCCGCGAATATATTCTCCTTAATAGCCTTCAGCATGATATCAATTGTTGGTTGCTCATCTATGAACTGGAATGTGCATGTGAAATTCTGTGCAACCTTTTCCCATTCTCTTGTTTCTTGTTGTAGCTCCATAGATGCGTACCAGCCTTTGGGTTCCATTTCAAGAGTATGGATGAAGTGGTGAACCCACTCCTGGCGTGGGTAGTTCGAGAACATTGTGGAACACAGCTCCAAGTGTTCAACAAGGTCTAATAACCCTGTATAGCTTTGTGCTACAATTGTGACCTCATCTTTGAACCTTACTTCCAGAATCCGTCTACACTGCGGCCATTCAATTATCGATATTTTGTATGTACCCCACCATCTCGTGGGTGTAGATTTTAATGTAAATTCCAGCATAGATAGTCGCTACAGCTCTGTCACTAATTCTTAAAACTCAGTCAAGAATGTTTCCAAGTCAGCCATTCCTTCGTATGTAGGCAGCGGCCATGACTGAGTTCCCACTCATCGGACATACTTAGTTATCCTAGCACATATCCTCGTAGAGACTTCATGTAATCAGTTCTGCCAGTTCTCAAGTGCCTCCCCTGAGTCTGATGTACATGAACTCATGCATCTCCAGCTCAGGTTACCATCTGCAGTAAGATTAATGTAATCCTCCTCAAGGGCAGTGACATTATATATGTTGTCAAGGTGACCACCTTGCACTTCGTTGAACAGTGGTTCAACATATCTCTGTCCTTCCAGTGGATCGAGGGGCACAACTACCCTCATCTCATCATCTTCAAATGATAGGGTCCTTCTTTTGAAGTTTATAATGGTTTGATTTCCCATCGCCCAATCAATCCCCAGTAGCACGGGATATGGGTTAGTATCATCTACTATATTCATGACCTCGAAGTCTGCAAAAGTGCACAATCCTTCAATATCCACTTGAACATGACTTAGCCTATCAATGGGAAGGAACTTTTCCTGATTACCAAGCCTTAATTGAATTGGGGACCATTCTAGGGGTGGCTTGCCCATTATTTCCCACGTCTTGCGCGTTAAAATATTGACACCGGATCCCAAGTCGAGGATGATATATTCCATGTCATAGTCACCAATTTGCATGGACATCCTGAGTTTGCGTCCCATTTTGAACTTTGTCTTGACACTGTTAACCTTCTTTGTTGATGGGTCTTCCTCCGAAAGCATCTTTATTAGTGCTTCCAACTCTGCAAGTGCATCCTTGTCCTAGATTAGCACCAAACAACTTGACAGGAATGGTTTGAGTTTACTAACCTTATCTACACTCTTGCTTGCAGTCCGTTGTTCAAATATCTTCTGGAATATCTTAGGAATATCTTTCACTTGGCCTGAGGTGGAGGATTGTTCTATTCCTACCAACTCTAGGTGTACATTTATGAATATACATTTCTGCTCTTGAACATCAAGTGGTGTTTTCTTTTGTGCGGTGGGTCATACCAGTGGTTGTGCTTATGCCATAGGCTCTGTCTATGTAGCTTGATCTGCACCCGTCGCAGCACCTCCCCTTGTGACCACTGCTACAGTTAGTTCCCATGGTTCTGCAACTATCATCTGTATGTTGGAATTAGTATTCGGGTTGGGAGAATTTGGTGCAGGATTTGGTGCTAGGTTAGCTGTTGCAACCGTCCAGGATTTCCATCTGGCTATATGTTGTGTACATTGCTCCACATTGTGCTCTTACTTGCAATATGAGAAAGTCTTCACAAGTTCAGGCCAGTCTCTAGCATAGTGGCCCTACACTCCAAAATTGTAGCATACCACTGGGCCTCTTCCTCAGCCAAATCATCCTCCTCCTCGGCCCCTGTAATTTCCACCCCCCTCAACTAATGTTGAGGTGGTTGCAGCAGGTATTGCGGTTGCATATACTACTGTTGGTATGGGTTATACAGGGTCGTATTCCGAAACCACAGTGCCATCTGAAACTACTACGCAGCCTGAAACTGAGGCGCATCATGTTCAATCTTTTTTTTCTCCTTGGCCTTCATTAAATATGCATCTACCATCTTCTCTCTCAAAAGTTGGTAGGCCCTACAATATTTTTCATCATGGCCTACAGATATACAAAATTTATAATACAAACTAGCTGGGGTACATACCGTCTTCTACAGGAACATGCAATATACATCATGGTGTCCTCTTGTCTGAAAGATGTTGCACCTGGGCATCCCCTGGGTACTTAATGGGTTTGGCACACCAGATGAGATGCAGTTCATGTGAGCCAGACAGTCATCCTTGGTATGTCCATTGGTCCAGCATCGTGTGCACCACAGGTCTTCCTTCACCTCTTTTCCTCTTTTTATGTCCTAGAGTTGAATTGTCAGATTAGTCAATTGTGACTGAATATGTATCATTTCTGCAGTGCCATCTCCAATAGGTGAAGCTTCTAGCTTCTTCACCAATTCCAATGCCTCCATTTGCATCGTAATCTTTTGCTACATGAGTGGTCCCCTAATGTGTGGCAGTAGCGTAGTAATAAACCACTCTTTATGTTGCGCGTCCGACATCTGGAAGCTTACTTTGGCCATCATCGTTTTGAACTGCTATTCAAAATCCCATATTGTTTCTACCAAATATTGCTTAATCTCCTTGATCTTGGTTATACATTGGGACTCAGATTGTGGCTTTTTGAACTTTGAGATCATTGTGTGTCGAATCTCCTCAAGATTCCTCTACGGCTACCCTAGTGGTACTACACAGAACTTCACAAACCAATCCAGTGCGCGGCCCCACTGAGTAGTAATCATTTGTGCTTTTTGGATGTCCTCACTAATAACGAGGCAGACCATCCATACTGCATCACAGAGGAACCAGTGTTGTTCTGGATCCTCTATTCCATTCCCATTAAATGTTTGTAGTCTAACACCTATCCCCGCCATTAGGGTGGCATTGAGGTTGTTCACTGGACTCCCTAGATTCACTGGATTTACTAGGGTCACTGATGGGCTTCCTTGTGCAACAGCCCCGACACTAGGAATACTAGTGTTCACAGGCTATTCAGGTGAGGAACGTCTAGGTCTCACTTCAGGTGATCTTCCTGGAATGTCATAGTCATGTCCTTCCTTGGTGTCTCTGCAGACTCTTCCAATTTTGCTCTCTCATAAATCAGACTATACTTCTCCTATTCATCATAGGACCCTTCGTGTAGGTGTGACTCACATCCATATTCACCTTCCCTTGGTAGGCTATACGCTCTCCTGCCTCCTGCTGCCTTCCTCCTCTTGCTTGACTAAAACCTCCTTCCACTTCTTAGGAATCTTGTGTCCAACTCGTCTTCTGAGCTTCATGGGAACATTTCTGCTTACTACCTTCCATATTATTCCTAGGTTTTACATAGCATCTCTCCCTCACAGATTGTGTGACTCAATCATTGAGTTGTAAAATACCCTTTTCATAAAGAAGAATTTTAATCTAGAGGTTTATAGACATAAGGTACCTTCCCCAATGTCCTTGGAAAAAATTTCTCTCTGTCTCGCTATACAAGGTTATTGCTTCAACAACAAACTCAATAATATATCCTTCTAATATGATATCAATCCAAAAATCAACAGCTCTAGAAATAGGGTTACTTACTTGGACTACTTCTTATGTTAGCTGGTCAGTCCACTCAGCTACTCCTCTTCTATGGAAGTTATTCTGTCGGTTCGCTAACTCCGAAAACCACTCTCGCAATATAATGGGGAATTCTTTGAAGAAAATCTCAAGGATATCCGAATATAGATATCGATGTACCCAGTTCTCAGGACTCAGCTGTGAACCCTCGCTTTCCTTCAGTGCAAATACGAACGTCTTCGACTCCAGCCAATCCTCGACTTCACTCTTGGTCAGGTGCCACAACATTTCCCTCGTTTTGGTCAATATCTCCCGGAAATGAAACCATTTATTGGCCACTTTTCCTAACTCATGTGACCCAAGTTTTTTGCATCTCATCAACCCAACAAACACCTAAGATACCATCCCGACAGAGCAAGCCCCGTTGGCCATGCCCGCAGAGCAGGCGCAGTATCACCCAAGATATCTCTTCGATGGGTAACCGTCGAAACCATGTTTCCGCTATTTGTCGAGGGATTAGTCCCTTGGCACGCAGCCAAGGAGCTCGACCAAGTCACAAGGATGGAGTCATTTCCATCAAACTGTAGTACTTTAACCATAACAGAATATAAAATCAATCTAATAGACAGGCGCAATATAACCAATGCACGACAGCGATTGCACCATAAACATAAGATAATACTCAAAAGTGGCGCATACTAACCTATTCATGCATTCAAACTTCTATTGACAGTATCACATTCATTCAACCAGGACGGGACTTGCATCATAAGCATAAAATAAATAGAAACATAAACAACCATACGCTATCAATCATCAGTACATAGGACATTTCATGTGGAAACCCATCTGGGAAAAACCACAAGGCGCTCTTCATCTGACATGAGAAATATGTTTCACCTTCAGCCTACATTTAACTACAGACTATCTTAGTTCTGGCTTTCTGTTCAAACTCTTTCTTGCTCTCATGCTCTCCGTCTTATTTCTCCTAATCTACCACTACCATCTACGAATCCACACATGACCTAGATCGACTCCTCTAGCATCTACACCTCTCTAGCAGAGCTTCTCTTCTACTACACTAACCCCAACTGCATCCTACAGACTTCCAACTACTCTACCACTCAGAGCTCTCCTCTTCTCTCTGCCCTCCCAGAGATATCCCCTTTGTTAACCCTTCTAAAACAACTGAAAGTAAACAACAACCAACAATTATCAACCGGGGACCAACCCTTTAACTATTGAATCCCTCCTATTTATACTATTTTACATGACCACGCAGGGTCGACTACATACAGGCAATCCATTAATTGTCACCATCATCCTCCCCTCAGGCTACAGCCATGGTGATCATGACTTGACATGAGGCACTAACGGCCTTACTTATAGTATGTGTTCACTTGTGTGGCATCCACCGACCTAAGCCGGCTTCAGCACCAATGATCATCTTGTCGCTTTCAGGCGTTATTCTACACTTGTGCTACTGTTTTACCCTGCAGCATATTCCTTTCCATGTAGTTCCCCTTTTCTGCATATTCCTACTTCTGTACAGATTTCCTTTTCTACGCAGATTCCTTCTATACCAATCGCGCGCTCCCTTTTCCTTGCTTATGCTTGCATGGTGACTTGATTCTTGCACATTTCTTCGCTTGTGCTTATTCCTTGCGTGTTTTCCCCAGGATGAACAATGGGGCTTACACCAAAAGGATGTAAATACAACCTTCCTTAACGGTGTGATTGAGGAAGAGGTTTACATCGAATAGCCACAAGGATTTCAAGTCGAAGACAGAGTGACTCATGTATGCAATTTGAAAAAGGGTTTGTATGGACTGAAGCAAGCTCTTAGAGCTTGGTATGGAAGAATAGATAGATTCTTGACAAGCATGGGATTTACCAAGAATAAAGATGATCCTAACCTTTATATGAAGATTATGGATGATGAAACTGTCAGACTATTACTGTATGTGGATGATCTATTTCTGACTGGAAATGAGAAAGAAATCACAGATTGCAAGAAGAAGCTAGATGAAGAATTTCAGATTAAATATCTTGGATTTATCTATTATTTCCTAGGGTTGGACGTGTGGAAAAGCCCAAAAGGAATCTTTCTGAATTAGGGAAAGTATGCAGTAGAAATCTTGAAAATATTTGATATGTTCGATTGTAAGGACATGGCCAAACCCATGGAAACCAACCTGAAGTTGTTGTCTGATGATACATTAGAGTTAGTGGACATGACTCAGTACAGACATATTATTGGGTCATTAATGTATCTGGCGAACACAATGCCATATATATGCTTTGTTGTGAACACCTTGAATCAGTATCTAGTTAAACCTAGATGGGTTCACCTGATAGTTGCAAAGCATGTGATGAGGTACCTAAAAGGTATGATAGATTTGGGACTTTACTATGGGAGAGATGATGACTACAAACTATATGGATATATGGATTTAGATTGGGCAGGAAGTGTTGCAAACTAGAAGAGCACCTCAGGTGGATGTTATTGTCTGGGATCCTCTATGATCTCATGGTTTAGTAAGAAACAGTCCAGTGTTGCTATCAGTATAGTTGTAGCATAGTACATTGAAGCTTTCTCCGCTTGTTGTGAAGTGATATAGCTTCGGAAGCTAATGTCAATATTATTTGACATGGAGTTGGACACCACAGTGATTCTTTGTGACAACCAGATTTGTATAAAGATGACAGAGAACCCGGTGTTCCAAGACAAATAGAAGCACATAGAAATTCTATAATTTTATATAAGGGATATGGTACAAAAGGGAGCTATCAAGTTCCAGTATGTGAGTACCGATGAGCAAGTTGCTGATGTACTGACCAAGCCTCTATCTTGAGTAAAGTTTGATCATTTCCATGACAAGCTTGGTGTAGTTCAAAAAGAACTTCCTCACAAGGAGGAACAATGATGGAAATACAAATGATGAATATATGGACCTTCTTCGAAAAGGAATATTAGGCCAAAGACATGAAGCCTCCTTGAACAAAGGGGGAATAGGTTGATAATATTAAACTTCCCAGGAAAGGGGGAGTAATGATGAGACTGACATCGATGATGGATGACAGTGATGATGAAGGTCCGACATTCACTTTTGGACAATAGTATCCTCTCTTGAGGATGGTAGGTATAACATTATGTTCATGAGTGGTCCTTACTAAGGATTGCCCTACAGATGTTACTCTCGCATGGAGAGTACCCGCATTCATTTGTGGATACCGTAGAATAACACTCACTTAGGAGTGGTCCTAACCTCAGTGGTAAGGATGCTCTATGATGAGTCCTCATGGATGCCATAGTATAACACTCACTTGTGAGTGGTCCTAACCTTAGTGGTAAGGATGTTCTATGATGAGGGTTGACATTTTGTATGTGGTTGAGATCTTCTCTGCAGACAAATACTCTTTCTTGGAAGAGTATGCCTACACGTAAGTGTAGATACCATAGTATAACACTCACTTAGGATTAGTTCTAACATTAGTGGTATGGATGCTCTATGATGAGTCCTCATGGACGGCATAGTATAACACTCACTTGGGAGTGGTCCTAACCTCAATGGAGGATTTTATACGATGAGGGTTGACATTTTGTATGCAATCAAGATATGCTTTGTAGACAAATACTCTTTCTTGGAATATTATGCATACACATAACTATAGATACCGTAGTGTAACACTCACTTAGGAGTGTTCCTAAGCTGAGTGGTATGTATGATCTACAATGAGTCCTCATGAATGATAGGGCCTGAACTGAGTGCAATCGATATCTACATTTAGTTGTAAATGATTCAGTTGATCGATTTCATGGATTAGGCTAAAGGAGTCCATCATCCTTGGGCTCATGTCCTAAAGTGATAGGGATTGATCATCTCGCAAAGAGATCATGTGTACTGTAGGTAGCAAGGTGGCAAAGGATCAAGTAGATCAAAGTGCGGTTGTAAAGGATCAAGAAGACCAAAGTACTGCTAAAAAGGATGAAAATGATAAAAATGTTGCTACAAAAGATCGAGAAGATTGAAATTGCTTCAAAGGATCAAAGATCGAAGTACTACTACAAAGGATCAGAAGATCGAAGTGATGCTACAGAGGAATGAAATATCGAAGCGTTGCTGCCAAAGCATCAAGTGATCGTGTGATGCAGAATATGAAGACATTGAAGAGTAAATGTTTCAATTATTGATTGAGAAAACTTCATATGACATATAGATGTATTACCTCGATACTGTTAAATATTTTGTCTCTCTGTTCTCCTATAGTCTATGATGATGTTGTCAATATAATAACATTCTCATTAAGGGGTGATGTTGAAATATTGTAACATCAAAGGATATTCTAAATGTATTTTACTGATGTAACCCAAGGGAGATGTTATTATTCCTCAGGCGGGGTGTTACTATTGTATTTTGTCATCATAGAGTCATGAGTTAAATCCTCCATTGTAATTCAGGTCATCAATCCCATAATAAATAATATAATATACTGTTTTGAGTCTTCCTAGGTGAATTCGACCCAGGTAGTTTAGTGCGGTTGACTTGTTTAAGGTAAAATTCAGTTGGCTCAATGTCTTCATATTCTGCATGGAAGACTGCAGAGAGCTGTGGTGTGATGGAAAGCGGCCACCTCAAGTACAGATATGGCCGACTGTCACTAGTTAGGGTTTTGGGTTACTGTTGGGACAGGCCCACAGTGTTGTAATGGTGAGACCTTCGGGCTGCCTATAAAGGGATATATTTTGTATTGTAAAAGGGTTGGTCAGTTAGTTGGTTCATTCAGTTGTTAGTATTGTTTTGCAGACTATTAGACTGTTGTAAAATCCTAGCTCTGGTTCTGTTATTAGCGGTAGCAATCTTACTGTAACCAGTAGCTGGCTTATAGAGTATGCATGTAACGATCCGCAGGGATCGACAGAGAGGGAAGAGTATATTGTAGGAGAGAAATATAGAGAGACAAGATATCTAAGAGAGAATATCTTGAGCTGCATATGCGGTGCAGCAGAACTGTGTTTTACCTTCCCCTGAGCTATAAGAAAAACACAGTTTTGTGGATGTAACTTCCATCCTAGAGGTGAACCACGTTAAAATCAAGTGTTATGCGATTGGATTATTTGTTATGTTTACTTATGCATTTCTCAGTCATTTCATGGACTTTGTTTACAGTTTAATGAATGAATGTGTTAATCAGTTCACAACAATATAGAAGGATAAACATAAGTTGAAGTCTTTGGCATGTTGTATATGGTTCATTTATGCTTTGCGTGAAACAGTTACTAGTGCAGTATTGAATACCCTTGTATGTTAAGTCTTGCACGTCGACACGAGCAATGCTAAGTGCACTAAACCGCGGAGGTAGGATATCACAGAGAGGTGATACCGCATTGGCAGAGGAGCTGCAATGCGCGATACCGTAGGTTGAGGACTTAGCATTGGGCAGGAGCTGTGTGTCGCACGGCGCATGACTACGCGGTAAGGTTGGAGATATCGCGAGTCTGAGAAAGTGCGCGACGTGGAAAAGGACCGCACAGCGGTATAAAGGAATATCTCGCGGCTAGAAGAGCTGCGAGAAGAGGAGATCGCGCGACGCAAGCAGAAGGTCGTGCGATGCGCAGAGAGAGAGACCTCGCAGCTGGAAGAGCTGTTAGTCGCAAGTAGGATCGCCACAGAACCTGGTCCAAGACACTTGAGTCCTTGGCCAACCCATTAGAGTCACTTCGGGTGAGACTTCAGGCTGCTTTGCGGTCTGTCGCCGAAAGGGCTAGTGAGCTAGGGGTGTTGTTGGTTGATTATAGTAAACCCGAGTCTGCCCTTCGTACCCAACAAATGGTTCCGTTGCCGGTTTTGAAAAACTGAGCGCTAATGTTCTGTTGGCATCCTACTAGAGAAGAGTTTCACCAGTGGCTGGATTCAAACTTAAGGGAGTTTTCCAAGAAAGAAAATCGAAGCCCTAAGCTGAGCACAGAGGACTGGTTACAAAATCATATCGCTTCAGATATACACGCGATATTTTTTGCAACCTATGGAAATGAGCTTTACGACTGGTTATCAAAGTTAACAGATAGGAACATATTCAAGAAGAAAAGAAACATTGTCTGGACACCGGAGCTGATTCATACCATGCAAAGACTCGACAATCCCATTATGAGAGCAGTGGACTTCTGGCTTGCGAGTGTGCTAGGAGGCTTCGTCACAGAATTTGCAGTTGACCAGAGAAAAATCATCAGCGAGGCTGAGCGGTACTTATTCAAAGGATATCGTGGTAAGTACCTAAAATCTCTAAACTCGTCCATCAAGATGCTGCTACATGAAAAAGGAGTAATGGACATGATTTTAGATGAATAAGTAAAGATAGTAATGTCACAAGAGTTTGAAAGTGATTTTGATGACATTGGACGAACACGTAGTGGAAAGAAATATAAAGTAGCTTTCGAATCTCCTGTATTTGGAGATAGTTCAGACAACATTAGGCAACCGAGTCCTAGTACCATAGAAGAACTAGAGGTGGGTATCCCTTACCATCCCTATACCCCACAGAAACAGACCGGGACTCAGAGTAATCCCGTAGGTACTCCATCCAGTAGCTCACAGAAAGTACCTACTACCGCTACATCACCTTCACCTACACCGCTGAGTGGTAGTAATCCAGTCAATCAGAACCTACTGCAGAGAGATAGAATGGGAGATGATATGAAGCTACCTACCTTTAAGGGTACAGGAGCAGAGGACCCGGAACAACATTGGTTTCTATGTGAAGCCATGTGGACCATTAAAACAATCAACGATGATAACCTTAAACTTGTACAGTTGGTCACCACGCTCAGAGATCGAGCTTTAACATGGTACATAAAGTATACCACAGTACCCAAGACACTTTCCTAGGTCAAGAACGCCATGATTAAAGAGTTCAAGAAACCTAAGTCTGAGTCTCAGTGCATAACAGAGCTCAAGGATATTAAGCAGCTACCATCAGAATCAGTATGGGACTTTGACTAGAAATTCAAAGCTCTTATAGACCAAGTAAGCTTTGAGTTTGCGTCGGAGCAGCATAAGGAATGGTTTATTGCAGTGCTGCTCCCTCACATCAGATTGCCACTAATGCAGCAGAAACTCCAGATGCAGGATGACGCGTTGGAGATGGCGATGAAGCTAGAAGCTTCACCTTTAGCTGAAACCAGTGTAGGCATGACAACTCTACAGAACCAGTTGGCCAACCTAACGTTACAGATACACGAACTTAAGAAAGGGAAAGAGGTTATGCAAGACATATGGTGCTTACGATGTAGAGCACAGGGTCATACCAAAGACAACTATCCAGTCTTTGCAGAATATTTAGTGTCAGGGGCTCCTAACCCCTTACCACGAACGCAAGGGCCATGGTGTGAAATATGCAAAACACAAGGACATCCACCTCAGCAATGCCCTTTGCTTCAGAAGTATGTACAGACATCCAAGAACCTATACTGTATATTCTTCAAGTCTGTCGGACATGATGAACAGGATTGCTGAGCCTATGATCTCATGTTAGATAGAAAACATGACGTATACAGAGTCCAGTCAGAAACACAGGGTCCAGCAGTAGGACCACAGCCTGATCCGGCTTATGGTGGTCATGGAGGAGGATTTGCACGAGGAGAAAGCTTCGGCAGAGGAGAAGGTTTTGGCCGTGGTCACGGACCAATCACTTGTTATAACTGCGGAGTTGTAGGACACTATGCTAGGGACTGTCAGAGCCCCACTACCACTTGTAACTACTGCAAATCTTATGATCATACTATAGAGGAGTGCCCTACCTTGATAGCTAAGATCAAAGACCCTAAACCAGCAGTACACTAGAACATCCAGCTTATTGCTGCTGAGCAGGCAGAGCCAGAACCAAGAGTCAATATTGTGACTCGTAGCGGTGTTTCTACTAGTAGGACATCGCAGAAGACCAAAAAGAACACAAGTCAGGAGTGGGTGCGCAGAGCTCCTAGTAAAGCAACAGCACTCGACCTATAGAAGAATAAAGAGACATTTCATGAAGCCAAGGCTTCCTTTAATGAACATACGCAATCAGGATCGTAGGTACCGCCGTCTAGGGGTGTACCGTAGCAAGCACCTTGTGGCGACAGCCCTGAACAGATACCGCAGGCTACCGCATCGGGAAGATGCGACGAGGATGAATCGACAGGAAGCGTACAATCCTTCCTGTGCAGTTGCTTGAAATTTGTGAGAAATGAAAAAGCTATCGGCGAGCTACAGCGCATCATAGATCAGTGTCAGCAACCTTCTCTCTCGGGCAGTGCACACCACGCTGTTCATAATATTATAGGACATACAAGGACTGAAAGAGAGATGAAGCTCACAGCACAGATTGGAGAGTTTGAAATGGACGAAGTCGTCTTAGATCTAGGATCAGAGGTGAATGTTCTAACTAAGCAGACATGGGAACAGATGGGTAGCCCTAAGTTAGTCAGATCGCTTATCCACCTGAGATTAGATAATCAGCAATGAGTATCACCATTGGGTCGACTGCCGTAGGTGCCAGTTGACATTGACGGAGTTCGCAGTTTCGTGGACTTCAAGGTTATAGAAATCATTGGCGACAGTCGACCGTATCCAGCATTATTAAGTATCGATTGGGCAATCAGTAGCAAGGCTGTCATTGACCTAAAGAGAAGACAAATGACCTTTGAAGATGCGCAGATCCGGATCATCGCGCCATTGGATCCTCACCAGGGTCCTAGATACATTGAACCTATCCGAGCAGAGGAGGAGGCACATAACATGGATAGTCTCTACCAGATGACTGCGAACCAGAACGACTACATCAATCCAACCACAAAAGGGAACATTAGTTAGCGATGTGACAGTTCATGCGCATCGGATTCCGATGTTGGTCTAGAGAACTGGCAGAACAGAATTTACGAAGTCTCAGCGCGTAGATGTGCGTTTATGAGTAAGTCACTGCGATGGATTGGCGCATAGATCACTGAGATTCCATCATATCATGGTATGACAGATATTCAGGACTTCCTTGAGTAGTTTGAGCAACATATTCCTTACGAGCAGAGTAGCGCAGCTATGGACCTTGCAGTACAAGCCACACCTGAAAGATGGTGGTATGCGCATAAAGAGAATATCGCATCATGGGATGATATTAAAAGACTGATGGCGATCATATTTTCTATCAACAGAGAGTATGTCCAGCAGAAGTACACAGGTGAAACTGATCCCAGGGCACACATTCAGACATGTGAACAGAACTGGTTGAACATTCCCGAGGATGAATGGGTTCACAGATTCATTCACACATTGGACACAGTTCCAAGGAACTGGTACATAGAGACCAAGTTGCGCAAGGGGACGACCACATGGTCACTTATGAAAGACAATTTCCTACTCACCTTCGCGTTTGAATCAGAACATCCAAGTGTTGCTCAGGCCCTAGACATAATCAAGATCAAGATATTTGAGGACTGTACCATCTCAGTGCAGGCTCAATCTGAGTGGGCCATCCAGTTGCAAGCCGCGCTAGAGTGCTATAATTTCGCAGCAAAGTCAGACAATGAAGATAAGGATGAGGATGAGGATCCTCGCAACACCAACATTCCGAAGTCAGAAGGGAATCGCGATGTTGGGGGACCACAGTTAGAGATTCCAGCAATCACCGACCCCATCAAGATTAAAAAGATCAATATTGGCACAGACGTAGAACCTAAGTTTGCCTCTATTGGAGACTATTGAAACGATGAAACAGTCGGACAGATTGCAGATTTGTTACATGACTATCAGGACCTATTTCCCACCAAGTTCACAGAGATGAAGGGAATAGTTGGAGACCTGGGAGTTATGAGGATACCATTGAAGGAGGACGCTAGATCAGTCAAGCAGCGCCCATATAGATTGAATCTGCGCTACAAAGAAAAAGTAAAGGATGAAATCAATAAGATGCTAGTAGCAGGCATCATTGAGCCTATAGAAGAAAGCGAATGGGTTAGCCCCATGGTCGTACAAGAAAAGAAAACAAAAGGAGACATCAGGATCTCTGTCGATCTGCGCAAGCTCGATGATGCATCGCTTCATGATCCATTTCCGACACCGTTCACTGATGAGTAATTAGAAAACGTGGGAGGACAGGAGATCTCCTTCACTGATGGCTTTTCAGGCTACCATCAGATCAGAATACATCCAAAAGATTGATCCAAGACCACCTTTGCAACAGAATGGGGCTCATTCCAGTATACGGTAATGCCCTTTGGTCTTAAGAATGCACCAGCTATATTTTCTAGAGTAGTAGTTGCTGTATTTAAAGAATACATTCATAAATTCTTAGAAGTATATTTTGGTGATTGGACTATATTTGAACTAATCGACAAGCATATAGGAGACTTAAGACTGATGTTAGAGAAATGTAGGCAGTACCAGATTTCTCTAAACTTGAAGAAATGTATATTTTGTGCACCATTTGGTATTTTGTTGGGTCACATTGTTTGCAGACAAGGCTTGATGGTAGATCCCGCGAAGATCGCCATCATTGTAAACCTTCTAGCACCCAACTCAGTCAAGCAACTGAGGATAGTACTTGGTCACACTGGGTACTACAGAAATTTCATCAAGGGCTACGCAAAGATTACAGCACCAATGGAGAAATTGCTAAAGAAAGACGTAAAATTCCTATGGAATGAGGAATGTCAGCAGAGTCTAGACACACTTAAAGAAAAGATGGTTACAGCACCCATCTTAGTATTTCCAGACTGGACTAAGCCATTTCATGTACATGTGGATGGGTCTGGCATCGCATTAGGGGTTGTTTTAACACAACCAGGAGAAGTAGACATTGACCATCCTATCGCATACTCCAGCAGAAATCTCTCGACAGCAAAAAAGAACTACACCACAACAGAAAGAGAAGGCCTAGCTATGGTGTACGCACTCCAGAAGTTCAGGCACTACCTATTGGGTGCCTCATTTAAGATGTTCACTGACCATTCCACCTTGAAGTATTTGGTCAATAAGCCAGTGTTAGGGGGGAGAATCTACAGATGGTTACTCCTCTTTCAGGAGTATGATTTTGAAATCATCATACAACCAGGCAGACTGAATGTCGGACTTGATCATCTATCACGGATAGACTCAGGAGAAGAGCTAAGTAACCTAGACGACAATCTGCCAGATGCACCGTTGTTTTCTATCCAGATCGCAGATGAGTACTATGCCGATATTATTCAATTTCTCACTACAGGAGTAGCACCTGATGAGTTTACTAAGCAGCAAAAGAAGCAGTTGGTTGTTAAAGCAGCAGACTTCACCCTTATCATAGGACACCTATACAAGTTAGGTCCGAATGAAGTTCTGCGCAGATGTGTGATGCCGCATGAAAAAGGCGCTATTATCAGAGAGGCACATTCAGGAACCGTAGGAGGTCACTTCGCAGGAAAGCCGACTGCGCAGAAAATCCTGGAGGCAGGATTATGGTGGCCTACGTTGCATAAAGACACCGAGGACTTTTGCAGATGCTGCGATATCTGCCAAAGGGTAGGAAAACCCTCGCGACACGATGAAATGCTGCTACGACCGCAGGTCACGCTGCGCGCATTTGACAAATGGGCTATAGATTTTGTGGGTCCTATCAACCCACCAGGAAAGCGCACTGGTGCGAGATATATTATCACTAGAACAGAGTACCTCACCAGATTGGCAGAGGCCAAAGAAGTAAGAAATTGTGATGCTGCTACAGCCACACAATTCCTCTCTGAAAACATCATCAATAGATTTGGATGCCCAGTAATTTTGATGAGTGATCAAGGCACACATTTCTTGAACGACACTATTGAGGCGTTGATAGAAGAATTCCAGATTCAGCACCATAAGAGCACTCCCTACCACCCACAGGCTAATGGTATGGTGGAGGCCTTTAATAAGATTTTAGAAAATGCTCTTACTAAGATATGCAATAGCCAAAGAAATGATTGGGACCTCAGATTTAACATTGTATTATGGGCATACATGACCACATGCAAGAAACTTACGGGACACACACCTTTCAGCTTGGTGTATGGACAGGAGGCTATTATGCCTATGGAGTATATTCTTCCCAGTTTAAGAATCGCTCAGAATACCAGGATGACTGATACAGATACAGTGGAGGAAAGGCTAGCACATATGCTTGCCTTAGAAGAAGACAGATTCATCGCCAGATTCCATCAGAAAGTGCAGAAGGCACGAGAAAAAGCTTGGCATGACAGACACATTAAGAATAAGAATTTCCAGATTAGAGACCTAGTGCTCCTCTATGACAGCAAATTCATTAAGTTTTCAAGGAAGTTCAAGATGCATTGGTTGGGGCCATATCAGATACAGCAAGTCACAGAGGGAGGTTCCGTTCAGCTCAGCCAGCTGAATGGGGAGATTCTACCCACATGGATTAATGGCAGTAGGCTTAATCCCTATAGTGATAGCCACCCCACCTCTCAGCCCTAGCTTAGCCAGTTATGGTGGTGCATATGTCCAGTGTAGTTGAAAGGAGGCATCGCACCGGGAACTAGTCTACACCGGCAGGTATTATTCTAAGTATGAGGAATCGCATCAGGTCGGTTCAATTTCAAAAAAAAAAAGTAGTATTGTTTTACGCAGGTGATGCGGAGTCGCATCACGGCAGTGTGATGTTTCCCCATGCCATGTACTCAGTTTTGCAACCGACAAAGGGCCAGTCAAGTCACCATCTGACAGGTAGTTAATGAGGTAATGACCGGTATATCTTACCGTAGATTTGGCAGCAGTATAATAAATTTTTCCAGTTTTGGCAAATCTCCGACGAGACCAGCGCCTGTGCACACATGTTTCAAGGGAAATTCTATCGAATTTCCTCATTTATTAAGGATCGGATGACGGGTGTGGTCTTGTACAGGCATTGATGACGACCGACGGGTTCAGTCTAGATGATCGTTGCATCCAAGATGATCGTATTGGGTATAAAAGCAGAAAATATTCAATTGGGACGATTACGTTTGCAGAAAAATTGAGAGCTGTAGAGTGCATTGTTCAGAATTCCCTGTGAAGAGCTAAGCTTGTTACAGAGTGTTGTGATTTTCAGATGTTGCAGCCAGTGCACGTCCGCCAGTTTTCACTGAGTGGGTTATGTCCAAAGACGAACCTATAGCAAACATTTTGAGAAGGTTTCAACGTCACGACCTTGCAGGAGCTATGACGACGCCATCTAAGGGTGCTCCGCCAAGTTCGTCACAGCCCAGACAGCAACCACAGACGAGGAGCCAATCTCAGGTCAATGATGAATCTGGTTCAGAGCAGGAGGAAGAAGTTCATAACGCAACAGACTACATGATACCACAAGTTAAAGGCGCACCAGAGCCAAGAATTCCTAAGAATGTTAAGTATATTGTTCCCATACCACCCATTGATTCTCGAGTAAAGGAAAATGGAGATATAGTAGGATATGTTGCTGTTGTTAAATTTGTAGATTATAACCTAGGAGATGGTAAGACATATCCTCAGTTCAAACTAGACAGCTATCTAAAGATTGAGAAGAACCCAAGGACAGGGAGAGATGAATATGTTCCCCTGCCACATGTCCAGATTCTTGAGCGGTCAAGTCTGCTCAATTTGTTGAGATTACCTCATTTTGGACGGGGTGCAAAGGTTAATGCCGTGGTGTGCATTTTACTCTCTTGTGTACACGGAGGGTACCTCTGGCTAGGTAGCAAGGTCGACCTGAACGTCGATTTTATACATCGTACCACCGGCCTGTCCAAGACGGGTAAACACCCTGATATACAAACAGCAGGAAAAACCAAGGACTCCAAGTTACCACAAGCCCTAGTAACTAAGTATCAGCTATAGAGAGGAGGACGGGCTTATGACATTTCAAGCATAACAAATGAGACACTTAGATTCACCGCCAGTCTGCTCGCGGGCAGACTGCTAACCAAGGTTCGACCAAAGGAAGTCACAGGATCCGTAATTCACCTTGCCATATAGGTCACAGAGGGGGAACAGTTCAATTGGTCTCTATTCTTATTAAATATGCTGCAAGCAGATTGCTTGGCAGCTCAGGATGAAGCAAACCACCCTTTCCATTTCTCTTGGTTGCTTATACTTTGCGCATTTGTCGGATGGAAGGAGCCACCCCATACCTAGTTTTCGCAGATAGCAGGTGGCACGCCCAGAGGAGTGCGCTATGACAGCTTATGGGAGACCAACAGCCCAGCCAAGAAAATAGTCAATACGATGGTATTCCATGACTACTATAAGATGTTGATGAAGGTCATTCAAGAGACACCACAGCTCAGCATGGAGACTGTGGACATATACAATAGCTGGCTTAATTTTATGGCAGACATCCATTTAATCTATCTGCGACCGAAAAGGACTAAGCAGGATGATTGGGCTCCTGGCTCATTTAGGATGACAGCACGGGATGTCGAAGGAGTCACAAGAGACTTCGACAACCAATGGAAGTAGGAATATGAAGATACTGCACCACTATCATCAGACACTGCACAGACAAAACCCCGAGACAAGGACAAAGATAACACAGACACCCAGACGCAATCTTCAACAGAAGCACCACTACCAAGGGAAAAGAGGAAACCTTCACAACAAGTGCCATTAGAGGCACAGATGGAAAAGAATGGAGAAGAAGGGCCACCAGAGATATAGCAGAAGAAAAAACAGAAAACCTCAAAGCCAGTTCTGAAGACCACATTGACAGACGATGACTATGAACTCATCGCAACAAGGACGTGTGACACATTGAAGGACTCACTTGACGCGATGAAGGAGTCACAGGAAAAGAGACAAAGTGCAGTAGAAAAGCAGCTTCTAGACTTAAAAATAATTACAGAGAAGACTGCCATGAGGTACATTCCACCGATAAAGAAGACCACCGGAGAAACATCGACACCGCCGGTGTCCCGACAGGAAAGCTTAGAAAAAGATTGCCTCAATACTGTGTTAATTCCACCAGGGAGTATTCGATTCCCTGCCACAATGAAGGACCCACCAGCTCAGTTTAGACAACCCATCGAGGTTAACTTTGCAGAGTTTCATATTGACCAATTGCAAATGATCCAGCAGCAGCTAGGTGCAGAGCTCAGGAGTAGAGAGCTCGAGACTTACAAACAGAATACGCAGCTAAAGCAACAGAATGCAACACTTGCTAGCAGTGTTCAGAAAAGGGTAGACGAAGTGCGAACATATGAGGAAAGAGAGCAAGATCCTTCTCAAGTTTTACAGAGCATCGCCTTGGAACTTCCCCAATGTAACATTGAGTTCACCTTACCAGTTCCGCAGAAGCTAAGAAGAGTAGCAGACAGAGCAAAGGCTCTGGAAGAAACCGTGGCTAGGATGGACAAAGAAGTGACTAGGATGAAGGTAGACCACAAAGTACAGATCACTGAGCTTGAGGCTCGCATACGAGACACCTCCCAGCAGACCAGAAAGCGCAAGTAGAAGCCCTTCGACTCACTTCTGCACAGATGCAATCTTGCATCGACGAAACACGGTTAGTATTAACCGATGCGACGAACACATGGGCCGAGTTAGATGAGCCGCCGGAGAAAGTAGAAATCTAGCAAAGTATTCAGCAGATAGAGAATACTGCAGCGGTAATGAAAGAGGAAATTAAGGGCTTGGAAGCTCTTCAAAAGATGAGGAAGACAAAGGAGATGAACTGCTTGCAGCAGGAAGCACAGCAATTAAGAACAAAGGAGATACACATTAATGACCTGCTACAACCATATCAAGAGCAAATCGCAGAGATATTCAATACGGCTGAACAGAAAATGAAGGATTTCACTACCACCAGAGAGGAAACTGACGCCATAGAAGACGCCAGTATTAATCAAGCTTTGCTTCACTCGACACAAGAGCGTGTCGAAGTGATGGAGAAGGAAGTCGCAGGACTTCGTGACAGGTTGCAGAGGACTTCGCAGGAATCCAATGCAAAGCTACAGCTCAAGTAAGTGTTAGGGGACTGTTGGAGTAGGGTCCCGCAGCTACAGAAGAAGCTGCTAGTTTAGCAGAGAGATAAGTTTTGGCGGAAAGAAGATAAGACAGGGCTACGACGCCGTAGCACATTTCCAGCTACAGAGCAGAGCCGAAAACCATGACTTTTTAGATAGAGAAGTCAAGAAAGGCAACGGTACCTGAGCGGCCAAGAAGAGAGAGCTCACCCACTACATTGAAGGTAGCGGCGGAAGACAGGAGGGCTCAGCGACCCTCATAAAGGAGAAGGAGCAACGAGGCTGAAGCATTGAAGACGAAGGAAAAAAAAGAGAAGCAGTGCATAGTACCCATGATCAGTGCTGGGAAGCATGGAAGACTGCAGAGAGCTGTGGTGTGATGGAAAGCAGCCACCTCAAGTACAGATATGGCCGACTGTCACTAGTTAGGGTTTTGGGTTACTGTTGGGACAGGCCCACAATGTTGTAATGGTGAGACCTTCGGGCTGCCTATAAAGGGATATATTTTGTATTGTAAAAGGGTTGGTCAGTTAGTTGGTTCATTCAGTTGTTAGTAGTGTTTTGCAGACTATTAGACTGTTGTAAAATCCTAGCTCTAGTTCTGTTATTAGCGGTAGCAATATTACTGTAACCAGTAGCTGGCTTATAGAGTATGCATGTAACGATCTGCAGGGATCGACAGAGAGGGAAGAGTATATTGTAGGAGAGAAATATAGAAAGAAAAGAGATCTAAGAGAGAAGATCTTGAGCTGCATATGCGGTGCAGCAGAACTGTGTTTTACCTTCCCCTGAGCTATAAGAAAAACACAGTTCTATGGACGTAACTTCCATCCTGGAGGTGAACCACGTTAAAATCAAGTGTTATGCGATTGGATTATTTGTTATGTTTACTTATGCATTTCTCAGTCATTTCATGGACTTTGTTTATAGTTTAATGAATGAATGTGTTAATCAGTTCACAGCAATATAGAAGGATAAACATAAGTCGAAGTCTTTGGCATGTTGTATATGGTTCATTTATGCTTTGTGTGAAACAGTTACTAGTGCAGTATTGAATAGCCTTGTATGTTAAGTCTTGCACGTCGACACGAGCAACGCTAAGTGCGCTAAACCGTGGAGGTAGGATATCATAGAGAGGTGATGCCGCATCGGCAGAGGAGCTGCGATGCGTGATACTGCAGGTTGAGGACTTAGCGTTGGGCAGGAGCTGCGTGTCGCACGGCACACGGTGATGCAGTAAGGTTGGAGATATCGCGATTCTGAGAAAGTGCGTGACGTGGAAAAGGACCACACGGCGGTATAAAGGAATATCTCGCGGCTAGAAGAGATGCGAGAAGAGGAGATCGCACGACGCAAGCATAAGGTCGTGCGATGCGCAGAGAGAGAGACCTCGTAGCTGGAAGAGCTGTTAGTCGCAAGTAGGATCGCCACAGAACCTGGTCCAAGACACTTGAGTCCTTGGCCAACCCATTAGAGTCACTTCGGGTGAGACTTCAGGCCGCTTTGCGGTCTATTGCCGAAAGGGCCAGTGAGCTAGGGGTGTTGTTGGTTAATTATAGTAAACCCGAGTCTGCCCATCGCAGCCAACAGTGTTTGTCGCGTCCTCTTCGCTGGTCGGAGGGTCGGGGACGTGCCAGCATGGTATCAAAGCTCATGTTGCAGCATGGGCCTGAATGGACCACCAAGATGCAATGACAAAGGTAGGATTTCCTTCTGCACAGCAGAGATCAGAGGCTGATGACTAGAAATTCAAAAAAAAAAATTGTCTAAGTGATGAACAATTGGAACACTTAGTGGAACAGACTTCCGAAGTAGCGGAAGAGATAGACGGAAGCACCCTCGACAAAGGACAGTTGGAGGGAAAATTTTGAAAATTTTGAAAATTTTCTAAGTGTTTAGCGTCCGTCGAAAGAAAATAGTTGTTCGAGCATCCGCCGTTGCGGATGGCTAAACAACTATGCGTCCGACGGGTAAGGCCTCCAACTACCGACGCCATGAAGAAAAGTTGAAAAAAATTCTAATTATAGAAATCATCGGCCATCGGAAGAGGATAGAGGTTTGACGTTCCGTCGTTGCAGAAGCCAAAAGTACTAGCCTGCCGATGAGAAAAGACTGTCGATGCCAGTCAAAGAATTAGTTCATCGATCAGAGGTAGATAGTGTTTGATGTTCCGCCGTTGCGGCTGCGGAAAAAAAAATTTGGCCAATAGAAAGAAGCAAAATGGTGTCGATCAAGCGGCGGCGGAAAGTAAGTGTTGAGATCATCAAAAGATATTAGTTGTTTGAGAAGCCGATACGCCGGCTCAGTTAGCTGAAAGGACTTCCGATGCCGTCAGCGGAAGAAAGTAGAAAGAGGAAAAATTTGGAAAAGTTGAAAAATTCATCTAAGTATGGAAGCCGTCGGAAATATCTAGCTGTTTGAGTAGCCGATGCAGCAGCAAGTATCGGAGAAAAATAGAAGATGAGTTTGCCGATGCAGTGGCAGAAGAAAAGAGAAAGTTTCAGAGAAATTAGTTGAAGATGGAGCCACAGTTTCGGCGGAGATCTCTGAAAGATCGTCGAAACATCGGTGAAGGTTAGACAATCGACCAACCGATGCAATGGTAGAAGAAAGAAGAAAAATTTTTGAAGAAGAAAGATTTCCAAAAAAGAAGAAAATTTTTCTAAGTATAGAAAACGTCGAAAAACTTTAGAGGATCGGTCTGTCGATACGCCGAAAGCCAAAGCAGTATCGGCCCAAAACGTCAGAAAAATTTAGTTCATTGGACAGCCGATGAGCGACGTCGGATGAAGTAAGTGGATTGAATGTCCGCCATTGCGGTTGCCTAGACGACTACGGATCCGACACGTCGAAAAAAAATAGAAGATCAGATCACCGATGCGTAGTGCTTAGTGGATCCGACAGCCGATGAGAAACGGAGGAAATTAGTTGTTTCGACCGCCGAAACGTTGGACTGATAGTTGAAATGAGAGTCGATTCTGCAGAGGAAAATTTTGAGATTTTCAAGTGGGATTTTCCAGCATATTTCGACTGTTTTCCAGTAGGATTTTTCAGTAGTTTTTTAGTGGGGTTACACGTGGCTGAAGTTGGCACCCAGTCCAAAATGCAGTTGTGTGTAAAATGCCGAGATTTGGTGAAAATCTTCATTTCTAGAAGTGGTGTGGTTTTCACACCCAAGGTCGGAATGAAGCATGTGGATAGGCATTGGAAATCTTATCCAGTAGGGAACAGGGGAAAGTCACCAGAATCTAAGCATGGAGCAGCAAAGTGCTAATGACGGTTGCTTCTATCAAATGGACAAATCTGGAAAGTTGCATGCCCAGAAGTAGCAAGGACTATGAAGGCTAACCAGCTGTTGTGTGGAAAAGGAGTTCCATGCGAGGATGTGGGACTTGAAAAGGAAGTTTACCTAAACCCTATCTTGCTGATTATAACTACATTTTATAAGTTTTATGCATGAAAAGCATGAGGATATGTTTTGCGTACATAGGATATTGAGGATTATACATTTATAATGAACCACTAATGACAGTTATTGCATTGGTGTTGGCATTAGTGGAAAAACCAACGACAACATGGACATGGCTTAATATGTTGCTGATGCTGACAAATGTGACCAGCAACCCTATGAAGAAAGGGATGGGGCAACAAGTCCATAATCAAAAGTTGGTGGGAAAATTCTGCAATCTCCTGCAAAGGACCAACCAAATTAGTAATGTCAAGGGTGTAAGTACGACCCATGAAGGTAAGAGTTGATTATGACAATTCCATGGAATGGTAAAGGTAAGAGACCTCATACCATGTGGATATTTGAATATAGAAAGGTGTCATGCCTGTATATATTGATTGAGCTTAGTAGCCCAAGGAAAGTAAGTACTGATGATCGTGATTGTAGTAATGCATCCTATATGAAGTAGTCATGGTTAGGCCATGCATGATATGTTGACTGCATAGTATTCCTGAATCAATGCAAGGTAACATTGAATGGATATGCATTGAAAAGATTGTATGAATCTTGTAGTGATGCATTGTATGAATGCATTGAGATAAGTGCATGTGATGTTATGAATAACTAATGGTTGAAATGATGAATTGATGACAATTCAGGAACCATTTCAAGGGCTATTGTGAATGCAGGATAGTAAGTGCCTAAAGAGGATAGTCATGATCAATTGGCTACCAGAAATGCTCTATGGAAGAGCAAGGTGGTACAAATGATACGCTTGTGAAGTAAGGAGTATCTAAACATTTCATTTAATTGCATGAATGATGTGACTATGCCTTGCAAATGTTAGTATGATAATGATTGCATGAAGTAAATGAGTTTTGGTAATATTGATGTGATTAACAGCTGGAAGTATTTGAATTTTATAAATTCTGAAAATGCTTCATTGATGGTTGTAGCAATGAGAAGTTTATATGCATCCAGACTTACCAAGTGTTTGGTTGATTGAAGCTCAGGATTTAGGTATATTATTTCGAGCATGGCAGTGAGAGGTAAGACCCTGACCAATACTAGAATCTACCATGTGAAAGAGCCAAACCTTATGAGAAGAGTCTCATGGTTGTAAAAATAGTTGCTATGCATAATAGGTTGTTAAATTTGAATTGTGAATTTTAGATTTAAGAAATTGCTGACAACTATTAGTCACTATTGGCTTGCATAAGATTGTGTTGGATGATTGAAGCTTAGGTTTCAGGTAGATTATTTCGAGCATGGAAGTGAGAGGTAAGACCCTAACCAATGCCAGAATCTACCATGTGAAAGAGCCAAACCTTAGGAGAAGAGTCTTATGGCTGTAAAGCTAGTTGGTACGCATAATGGATTGTTAAATTTGAATTGTGAATTTCGTATTTAAGAAATTGCTGACAACTACTAATCACTATTGGTTTGCATAAGATTGTGTTAGGAGGATGCATTGTAAGTGGGTATTCATATTATGTTAGAAGCAAACTAACTTCTGTAGTAGACAGAATTGCAATTTCCTATTGAATTTGATTACCAATGTCATTGCTTGGTTATGGAACAATCAATTTGGATTGTATTATCAGATAATGATTGACTGTTTGGCTATTTGATGAATGTGCCAGGGGTGCACGTTGCAGGAAGATCATGTGTGATGTCCTGCAAGGGCCAAACTTCATGGGAAGGTTTTCCCTTGGAAATGGGTTTTGAGTGAAACGCCATTGGACATTTTGGAAATGTCTCATCTGCACTACATGTTTGGTAGCAACATGAGTGAGATGGTATAAATTATGTTGGTAAGACATATGTGAACATGAAATGTGAAAAGGAGTTGGGATGGAAAACCGAGGGACTATTAACTTAGAGAAGGAGCCCCCATTCCTCCTTAACAAAGGCATACTGCATCGACAAATGGATAAGTGTTCTGTGACCCTTGCTGAGAATATGCATGTCAAATTATTAAAATTCCATATGCAGAACATGTTTTGATTTAATATCCATTATGACTGATTGCTTGAGTATGAATAGGGCCTACATGGCTAACATCGGAAACGGGTGCACACTTTCCTGATGTCGGATCATGAAAGGGTTTTCAATATTGATTACACCCTAGGGAGTGGACGCACTCCTGGTGTCTCAATACTTGATAGTGAATAATATGAAATATGGTTACAGTTTTAGAGTAATAATGTTGATGAGTTTGCTCATATTGCTTGTGCTGACAGGCTAAATAGATGCAGTGGGGTGTTGCACCCTAAAGGTAAAAGGTAAAAGGTAAATGGTTGTTGTGAGGGGTTGCGGAGTAAGGGGTATTGTTGATATAAGTGTATGTTGGTATAAGTGTATGTTGGGTTGTTATATGCCTGAGGATCCATAGTAGATCCTAGACCTGGAAATGGTCATGGTAAAGTTCCAAACCCAGTTGACATGAGGATGTACTGGCTGGACATTAATTATTTGATGTTGTGAAGTAGCCTACGTGCTGACCTAACATCCAAGTCCATAGATGATCCCAAGGCTTGCAAAGCGAAGTAGGATCCTGTGGACAAACGAGGAAATGCACAATACAGATAAGTATTGGATTATTTTTCTTATGAATATACATGTGTATATGATTTGGTTATGATGTTTTAAGCTCTTGTTTTAGAGATAAAAATGATGAGAATAAACTAAACATGTGAATCTATTCAATGTTTGGATATAGGTATCGCTGGAAGTGAGGACTATGAGAGCATCCTAAAGGTGCATGTGGACATGTGACTATCCTGGAGAGCTCGGAATGAGCGGTAATGAAAAAGGTGCTAGTAAGACTGTGGAGGTCCTAGCAGCTGAGACAAACCATGTGGAGAGACTCCATGGTTGAGAGGTATAAAATAGACCAGAGACACTGAGTGTCATGACCAAGAGAGATTGGTCCAGCATTCACAGTGAAGTGAAAGAGGCTGAGAGCATGAAAAGCCACAGTGGTGGTGTGGGTTCTAGGATGGAACAAAACAAAGAGGGGAAAAACTCTTGTTACTCTCTCTTTCCTTTTTAATTATATATATACATATATATTTATGCATTGTGAAAACAAAAGATTTTTGAATGCATGTATGACTGAAAATGGAATGTGTATATTTGCTTAAAGTAAATTGTGAATGCTAGAATAGTTAATTCCTTGCCCAAGAATGGACATGAATGAGCTCGTGTGCCTGTGGGAAGGCATGAAGAATATGAAAGTCTCCTTGAGGAGGCTTGGACTGTCATGTCGATTGGGTAATTAACTGACTAATTTTAATGTCTATATTATGCTTGGTCTGACAGAATTTCAATGGTGCATTTCACAGGTGAGAAAAGTGAAACCAGGTGGTGCACATTGATCATGGCAGCAGATCAAAAGTTGTTGGACTTGGCTGGAAGTCTCCTTCAAATGATTGCCAAGACCTAAGAAAATCTTGGGGAGATGCTCAAGATACAGAAAAGGCAGAATGAAATGAACCACCAGATTTCACAAGACTCTATTGGTTTGCAAATGGAGGTGAAAATCCTTCTGGGAGCAATCGGCAAAAGAAAGGAAGGTGGATCAGCGATGGGACATTCATCCAAGCGACCCATTGGGAAATGGTCTAGGCATGAAGACTCAAAGGAAATTGAGCAGGTAAAGATGAAGCAGCCAGTGAGATGCTGGGAATGCGGAGGACATCATTTATGCCGGGACTGCCCAATGAGGGAACATGATGAGGGCAATAGTCGCAAAGATCCTAGGCTTCGAGATAAGCTAAAAGCTGAGAACCAGTGGGAGAATTTCGTGGAAGCCGAGGGGCTTGGTCCTGAATGTTCAAAGTGAATAACTAAACGTGGGACAGATCTGCAAAATTTTGAAATCTTGATGTGCAATTGTATATGTATTCCTATGTATTGGAACACCGAGGACGATGTTATTCCAAGGGGGAGGGGAATGTCACACCCCAGTTTTGACCCCGTTTGCATGACATATATAATGTAATTAATCATGGTGAGGAGCTAAAGGAAAAATCCCCACCATCGATTTGGCTTTGTATGTTTCGGCAATAGGGGTATTTGCCGATGGTATATCGTGCCATTTGGCACATTATAATTCAACATCATGCAAACATGCACATCAATTAAAATAAACCACAACCAGCTACGACAGTGCAACATGAAAGATGAAAAGGTCATGATTCCAAAGGATAAGGGTGCAGGGGATGTCCAACCTTGGTCTTGGGGGGGGGGGAAGCCTTGTGTCACCAACTTGTCTTACCCAACCACCTCCATTAAGAATTGCTGCTGGTGGTTGAGGAAGCTATTGTTTTTGGGAGTGGGGTGGCAGGACTGTCATTCCTTACACCACCAGTAAGGAACCTCATGATGGACAGAGGGACAAATACGCCCTTCCTTCATTCTCTCGACAGCGCGTTAACTCCACGGTCTATTTTTCCTCCCGATTGTCTGTTCACCCACGAGCAGAGGTAGAGCTATCCATCCTCACGTAGGGATCGTGGTCTGCTCATTATTTTCACGCACAGGTATTTTCTATCTTGGTCTCATGCAGCCAGGAGTGAGGAGTCATCTCCACTGTCACTCACATTGTTCCCCAGCGAGGAAATCAGTCACTATCGCCCCTGATTTTCTTGTGGACAGCCATTACAGTTAGGGACTGTGTTGCGGTTTGTGTAATTCTTTCCGTTTGCTTAGTTGTCCAGGACAGACTGTTGTCTTTCCCCATGTTGTGATTGTGTTTGCTGTGCGTTTGGGACTGTTGTTTTCCTCCATGTTGTGAGCGGTGCTCACTGATTATGTTTGGGACTGTGTAAAGTTGCCATAATTTGCAGTGTGTGTTGTGGTTGCTGAAGTACCCCGGTTTGGGTTGTTGTTGAGTTTTTTTGGCCACGCTAGGGCTAAGAACAACTCTGAGTTGTCTTGTGGCTTGAGCTGTGTTTCCTCTTTTGTTTGGGACTGTCCCCGGTTGTCTTGCCTTCCTCACAGAGCCGTGAGTGGGTTGGTTGCTGCAGTATGTAGTGGGTGGTCTACAGACTGTTGAGAGTGGAATTAGAGGCTAGGTATGCATGAGAAGACTGGTGTTGAGGCCACCAGCTTGGCATTTAGCCTATCCCAGATCCTTGGCAACCTGGTGAACCCTATGGTGTGGGGTTGGCTGATTGGAAAACCTTGGCTATGTGTAAAGCTACATTGACCCTTAGTCCTTGAGGAATCATGCCCAGCTCGGGGATGGTAGTGATGCTGAGAGATTGATGAGCATGCTGGCCTATGGTTGGGTGGAACATTGCAGTGACATAGCTGGTTGCAAGAGAATTCTTCATCAAAAGATAAGTAATCCTGACTGTTTCATCTCTGCAATTATATCTATTGTTTCATGAATCATGATGAACATGTTAAATGCTAGAATGTGTGTGTTGCTTCCGTTGAATGTTGAGTAACTATGTATCCTTGTATGTTTTATGCATCTTCGTATACATTATGTTAAGTTTTTAATATTATCATTTATCCTTGTTCATGTTCATGGGGTTGTCTGTCCGTATGCATTGGTGTTGGTCGTGTCCTCTTCGTCGGTCGGAGGGTCGGGGACGTGACATCACTCACCAATGCAGACTCACCTACTTTATCAAGCCTTTTGAATATGAATTACTTTGTGACATGGCACCACTTTTCATAGCGGACACCCTATTCAAAAAACCTTACTTCTGGGATCTCACAGTACATATCAGTCATGACCACAAAAGGCGATTATCACAATTTGGAATCAATGGTACGTAATACTAGAGCGACAACCCACATCTATGGTTGTTATGATATCTTCCAAACAAACAAACAAGATGATCAACCATGCTCAAAATTTCGCATTGATTATGATAAAGAGTTATAATTTCAGGAAGACTATGAGTCAATTCGCTGACCAACGCATTTCTTGACAATAGAAACAGATCGACCATATTCTTGATGAATATAGGAATGTATTCAATATCCAAACGTAGTACCTCTGCATTGTCAGGTAAAACATTACATTGAACTTATTCGTGGTTCTTCATTACCTAACGCATTTGTTTACTGAAGATCCATTCTCGAGAACAAAGAGATTCACAGACAAATCCAGGATTTGATAAACAAAGGTCACATCTTCCCTAGCTCCTCTCCTTGTGGAAGTCCAATCGTCCTAGTTCCAAAGAAATACGGGACTTGGTGCATGTGCATCGATTATCGGGCTCTCAACAATATTTTAGTAAAGAATGAGTATCCTCTTCCATGGATAAATGAACTCATCGACGGTCTAAAAAGTGCTAAGTTCTTTACGAAGATTGACCTTAAGTTGGGATATCATCAAATTTCGACCGATTCCACTAATGTATATAAACCAACTTTCAATACAAAGGAAGGATTGTATCAAAGGTTAGTCATGCCTTTCGGCTTAACAAATGCACCTACAACCTTCATAAGATATATGGATGACCTTCTACGACCCTTTATTGGAAAATGTGTCATTGTCTATCTTGACATTAGGGGAGTTTTGAGGTCAAAAATGGGCCTCAAAAAAAAATTTGTACCATTAAAATTCACTTTATAAGAACCAATATAATTCAAGATGATGATGTCAACCATAAGGGTAAAATTTGTACAAAAAATGGAGGGAAAAAGAAAAAACTACTTTTTCTTATCGTATTGTTGGAAAATTTCCTTATGGGTTCACCAAAATTTTGAGTTTGGGGACTCATTGGATGTGGAATTGAATTTTTCATCCAACCCATATCCACACTGCATATTTCTGAGGTACCCACGGCACCCAAAATAGAAAATTTCAATAAGAAAAAATGTGTTTTAATATTAAAATACATTTTTTTATCAAAATTTTCATTTTTGGGTGCCTTGGGTACCTCAAAAGTATGCAATGTGTGTATGGATCGGCTGCGGAATTCAATTCTACATCCAACGAGTCCCCAAACTCAAAATTTGGGTGAACCCATAAGGAGATATGCCAAAAATATAATAAGAAAAAATAGTATTTTTATTTTTCCCCTCCAAAATTTACAACTTTATTTTATTTTTATAACTATTATTTTATTATTTCTCTTATGAGGCCCATTTTAGACCTCAAAACTCCCCTAATGCGATATCTTGATTTTTAGTCAATCATGGGAAGAACATGTCAGATGGATTTGAAATGTCTTCGACATTCTCCAACAACATCGACTATATCTGAACATGGACAAATGCTCATTTGTGATGACCAACATCAAATATTTGGGGTATGTAATTGACTCTGCAGGAATTCATGTCGACCCAGAAAAGGTACAGATTCTCAAAGATTGGCCCATTTCTCAAAACATTCATGAACTGAGAAGTTTTCTTGGTTTGGTGAATTTCTATCGATAGTTCATACTTAGCTTCAGCCACATCGCATGGCCTTTGAATCAGTTGACTAAAGGAAATGGGAAAACTATCTTCAAATGGACACTAACATAACAACAAGTTTTTTAAAAACTCAAAAACAAGATTTTTACTACACCAGTATTTGTGTTACCTGATTTGCATCAGCACTTTGAGATTGATATGGATGCATCGAACTATGCTCTCAGTGCAATGATCACTTATCCAGGTCACCCAGTCGTGATTCATTCTGAAACTTTCAATGACACTGTTAGAAGGTATTCTACATATGAAAAATAGTTGTATGCCATTGTATAAGCTCTTAAGCAATGGAGACACTACATTCTTGGAAAGGAAACAGTTATTCTCACTGACCATAATCCTTTTCATTTCTCCATGTCTGTTATAGCGGATTTCACCACACTAGGTGAATCACACATTGTATGGCCTTCCCTTGTCCCGCTGCAGACTCATTAACCCCTTTGGACCACTTTATATC
>LPNX011147537.1:296823-317196 GCA_001517045.1 Pseudotsuga menziesii
GTAACAATGTCCCAATCGAAACTACAGATAACTCACCAACTCAAGTGGATTAATTACCTACAACATTTTCAGTTGGTAATTAAATATTAGAAAGGTAAAGTTAATGTTGCATGTGATTGTCTCACCTGACCACCTAGTACTCTAATGTCTACAGTGATGACTATGCAGGGTCGTGACACCAGTACTTGGCCACAATTGTATTTGATAGACTACAAATTCTTCGTAATTTATAGACAGCTTCCGCCCAACACGTTGTCTACTAATGACTACTTCCTGAAGGACACTCTTCTATACAAGCTTGGACAATTTTGTGTACCAATCGGTGAGCACAGGTAGAAGCTCATTTGGGACACGCACTACAAAAAAACTATAGGACATTTTGGAGTTGCAAAAACACTTGTTATCCTCAAAAAGTATCTTTATTGGCCTTCACTTAAATCTAACGTCAACAAGTACATTTGATAGTGCATGGTTTGTGCCATTGCTAAACCACCAAATCGACAACAAGGATTGTACACAACCTTGAGTTCCTAGTCGACCATGGGAATCTATTTCTATGGACTTCTTAATGAGATATCCTACTACCAAACATCAGCATGACATGATCTTAGTCATATTCGACAGATTTTCCAAGATGGATATACTCATACCATGCAAGAATACTACGACAGCACAGCAGACTGCTCAACTCTTCTTCGAACATGTTTGGAAACATTATGGCATTCTTATGACCATTATCTCTGACAGAGATGCAATAATTGTCAGCACCTTTTGGAAAACTCTCTGACAACAGCTCGAGATGATACGTTCTTTGTCAACATCCTTCCATCCTTAAACAGACAAATAAACGAAAGTCATAAATTGCTTGGTAGTACAACTGCTTCGCATGTACAACCACAAGCATCATCAAACATGGGATGACATCCTCTATAACAACTATAAAATAAAATATTATTTAGATTAGATTAGTTAATTATCTTATGAAAGGGTGTAACCCTTCAGTTACATGCTCAAAGCCTATAAAGGCTAGCTTCCCTTGTAATTATTAAATCATCCAATATATTATTATTATTCATATTTCATTACTACAATGATAGTCAGATTCGACTAAAGGACAATCGGATTCGGTTGCTTCATTTGGTATCAGAGCGGATTCGCTCCTGCACTCTGAGCTCGAACTTGGCTCATCAATCCCTCCTTGAGCTCGGGCTCGTCTCATCAATTTTCGATTCCTCTGCTGCTCCATTTAACCACCTATCACTTCATCCCAAGTGCTCCCAAAAAAAACAAAAAAAATCCTCCACCCTCGTCCTGCTAAATCCACTAACTGCCATCGTCGCCTATCTCTCTCTTCTCCTACATCCCCCATCCAATATCCCCCGTGCTGCTCCAATATTCCCATCTGTTGCATCAGCCACCTACCTCCTTCCATACCCCTCACTCCTCTCTGCTCTCCATGCAGTATTTTGTTGTCCCACTCTAACCACGCCCAACTCCACCATCTCCGACGCATTGCTCCCTCCATCCACCGCATACTCCTTCCATACCCCTCACTCCTCTCCTCTCTCCACTACACGCTTAGCCTCCTCCTCCCTCTATGCATCCACCAGCCTCCTCCCTATCGTGTGTTGTCCTCCTCATCCATGCCATCATTCCCACTCCTCACCCACTAGTGCAGTCGCTTACCCCCAACTCGTGCCTCCGTCACCCACCATTCCACGCGTCCTTGTTGTTCCATCTGTATATCCTCTATCTACCAGTTGGCTACTTGCGTTTCATTCCAGCTACTTCCTGTCATTCGTTCCCTTCACACATTTTCCCTCTTGCTCCTCACGCACCATCATTCTCCAACTCCACAACCTGTAAAAAATTTAACATAAAAAAAATTATATGTTATAAATATATTATAACATAATATTATAATATAATATAATATTATAACATAATATAATATTATAACTTAATATTTATTTCAAAGATATTATAAAATAATATATTTAGAATAAAATATTTAAAAGGAAAATCAAATATTATAATATTATAATATTTGTTTATAATAAAAAAAAACTATATACAAAATATATATATAGTTTATGAAAAATATAATAATATTAATATTAATTAATTAATTAATTAATATATTATTATTCAATTTCACCTCAAAAGCCAAAAGAGCTCCGAAATACACACCTCCATATACAAGGTCCAAGACCATGGAGGAACTGAAAGAGAAGATCGAAAAAATGGAAAAGGACATAAAGTCCCTTGTCGCTAACCAAGAAGGCTTGAAGGAAAAGATTCAAAATAACAATACATTACTCAAAAACGATCTTGTTTTGGTAATAGAAAGAAGGCTCGGCGAGAAAATTGACATCCTGAACGAAAAACAAAAAGACGTGGATGACAAAATGAGTACCATAATGCAAAATATAAACACCTTAACACAGAACATGAGCACCATGACACAGAACCATAATACATTAATCGAGATGTTACAAAGGATCATACCCAGTCCGGGCCAAGTCAGCGGTCCACACATGCTAGATGCCTCATTTCATGTTTTCGCCCAGGAAACACTCGCAAAAAGTCAAGAAGAATCACAAAAAGAAATAAATATTAACAATGCGACGCTTAAGCAAGAGATAGAAACCCAAGTACTACCAGATATGGAGGCACGATTAAACAGCAAAATAGACGCTATAAGTAAAATAGTAGAGAAAAGAAAGAAAAAAATCACCGCCAACAACAAAGCAATTCAGATATGTCACTTTCATCATCCAGTAGTTCCAAGCCACCATCAAACCATAAGGCAAAGGGAAATCAACGTCGTCCTTACAAAGTGTACCCACTTAAGGAAAAATAGAGTTGTCAAAATACAATGGGAGTGAAGACCAATGCGTTGCTTGGCTAAACAAAGCATAAGAATACTTCAACATTTACAACATTCAATTCGACGAGGAGAAGGTGAAATATGTGTCAATGCATATGGAAGGGTACGCCTATAATTGGTACTTATGGTGGAAGAGAGATAATTTTACCTACACCTGGAACTTGTTCAAAAATGATTTTTTTAATAGGTTTCAAGGAATCAAAGAAGATGAATTTTTCAGTAAACTTACCAGACTACAGCAAATCAAAAACATTGAGGAATTCACTCATCAATGGGAATCCTTATAAGCACGAGTATTTGGGTTGTTTGACAAGCAAAGACTCGAAACCTATATATGAGGTCTTAAACCACACCTCCAAAAAGAGTTAAAGTTACATGACATACCTAACGTAGAAGTAGCAAGACGTAAAGCAAAAGCCGCAGAACGCAAATTGGAAGGAATAAAAACAAAAGGCGATAGCCATTATCGACAAGAAAAAGAGACACAATGTAGGTACTGTGCAGATACTTGGTCTCCCGCCCATCAATGCCACAAACCTCAATCGTACACCTATGAAATGGAAAATAGATCAAAGTCATCTAACAGTTACTCTAATAATAAAAAGAAAAAGAAGAAAAACATATGTCGTTGATGCGGTGATGATTGGACCCCTGGTCATAAGTGTAGGAACAATGAGACAATACAGTGCAAAATCATCAATGGAAAGGAAGTGCAAGTCTCTGCACAAGAGACCTCATCTGATTCTAATACCAACACCGAGTCAAAATGAAGAACGACACTAGGAAAATACTTAAGCTTTGACGAAAAAGATTCCTTAAAGGAAGTGGCGATGTAACAACTATAAAATAAAATATTATTTAGATTAGATTAGTTAATTATCTTATGAAAGGGTGTAACCCTTCAGTTACATGCTCAAAGCCTATAAAGGCGAGCTTCCCTTGTAATTATTAAATCATCCAATATATTATTATCATTCATATTTCATTACTACAATTATAGTCGGATTCAACTAAAGGACAACCAGATTCGGTTGCTCCATCCTCCCATACATATAGCATATCCATAATCATGCTAAACATAGTTCTATGGGAAATATTCCATTCGAGATCTGTTATGGATTTCAACCTTCAGTGCCTATCGACTTGATCGGTTCCTCAACACAATCGAATGACACCAAATTTGAAGGGTGACAAGTTGAGAAAGCATTAAAGTTCATAGATCAAATATACAACATCTAGAATCAAGCAAAAGATAAGGACTGACATGATGAGCATCGTATCCCTCATACATTTCAAATTGGGGATCAGATATAGTTACATCTAAAGAAGGAGTGCTTCATTGGCCCATACAGAAAGTTGAAACCTTTGTGACATGGTCCATACAATATCCTTAAACAGATCGAAGAAAATTATTTACAGCTCAACATTCGTGCATGCCTTCACCTACACCCAGTCTTCAATGTAGATTTACTTCGACCATACTATACACCATTGTTGGAACAGAATGACTTGTAGATAGCAGAACCGATAGGCATCCATCAATATGTTTAGGAACCTCTTCTTTGTGACACCATCATGGGACGATGTATATGCCATACAAGGAAGAACTCCATTCCCTTGTTTCAAGATGCTAAATATGGACAACTCCCCGCACAAGGAAAATGGTACTCTGCTAATAAAATAATTAACAAGTTTCCTCACCTAAATGAGCAGACAATGGATACCATTGTTTCTTAAGGAAGGAGGAATGATCCACTCAATAGTTGGCATGTTTTCGAAATTCAAAAAAGTCTATCACTTCGACTAATTCAAATACTTCCACAGGTTCAGTATCGGCTTCGACAAGTCCGACCCTCGACACAACCGACTTTGACAACCTCGACAGGTTTTGCACTCAACATGCATTGTCAACATCGACTACTGTCGAACATCAACATAATGCCTCTCTATATTATAGTCGTCTATGACGGTTGAACTTTTGAACGATTATAACTTCTTTTGTAATTGAACGTAATGGGTAGTCACCCAAGCATCTCAGCATTCTATATAAACATGTACACTATTGTAGTATACGTCAATCAACCTTCATGAGGAAGAATTAATAGAAATTGGTTCGAATTCTTGCATATTGTTTATGTGCATACTTTCTGCATATATTGTATTTCCTGCTTTATCTATTCTTTTTATGCTTCCACCATAATAGTGCTTGACTCCTTCAGTCGAACTGTTGTCCCCAGCATGCACCTGCGCATGACCTGGATCATATAGAGAATAAAATGATCATGCAGATACTTTTTCCAAATCTATTTTGCACAAGGAACGATATTAATTCACTATAAACAATATTTTAATGATGTGTTTAGGATATACTAATTCCTATTGAACTCTCTTCGAACCACCTCAAACAATATATAGATTTTTTTGGCCATATCGTGGTACTTTTTGTTGACACTCAATAAGTCTATTCTTGAATATATTCTAGACAAAAATATACAAGAATACAATGGATAGTATAGTTGTTTTTTAGTGAAGGTTGGCGAACTATTAATGATTATTTATACAAGCCACACTTTGTTAATTTTGCGATCAACTAGGGCTCTTGTTTTCTCAGAAAATATGTATAAGAATATTATGGACAACAAATACAGGTAATGAATTTTTCAATGAAGGTTGGTGAACCTCTTGTGAGATTTGACAGGAATATATTGATACAAAATTAGTCCTCACAGATATGCACAGGAAAATAGAGAATAAATTAATGTTACTAAACACAATATAATTGAATAACAATTGGAATATCTTCCATGTTGTAAGCACATATTGTGTTCCACATGGTTGGAAGGGGTTTAAGGGAAAGAGATGGGGTCTATTTCAAATTTCGTTATAATATGACCAAGTAGTTAATAGATAGGTGCTAAAAGGAAAGAAAATGTCCCATGGGACCAAAGGTTGTGATTAAAAAGAGTAAGAGTAATGGATGAAGCTTCTTATAGCATCTGATAAATGAATCAACGATCTAGAGTTGAGAAGGGATGATATCAACGGTGGACAGGGAATCCACTAAATGAAAGTGCATGATTTATAGCATTGATGAGCATTAGTGAAATGATCGTTGGAGTGTGTAAAAGGTCGAGAGTTATTGATGGTGTGTGATTGGAGGAGATAAGAAAACTAGAGTGCATTTCAAGCTCTTAACTTGTTAGAGAGATCAAAAGGGAAAGAAGTAGCATAATTTTTACCACTTGCCACATGGTAAGTGAACAATCATTCTACTGGATGAAAACCGATAATAAGAAACTGCCTCTCAAAATCCCAAAAGCGCTTTTGGAATATTATAGAAGGAAAGGTCATGTGGAAAGAGAATGTTTGACACTTTGTTCCCAAGTAAAATTGTGCCTACACATTTGGAATCTAAGTCAACCCAGTTCTTTCCAACCATCGATTTCCAGGTAGGCTATGTATCTTAACCCGCCAATTATTTTTAAAAATGGAAGGAGAAGGCGAAGTGGAAACATGGGTTAGGGAGTTTAATAAACTGGAGGAAATATTTGAGGACGTGGATGGGGATGTTTTTTACATAGTATTGTATGTTTTCCTAGTAAATGACCTAAAAAACAAATTAAAACCTTAGAAACACAAGGAATTGATGTGCACGGTTTCCATAGGTCCTATTTCCACCATTTCTATCCATACCAAACCCTGAACTTTCTAGATTTGTGTTGTGGTGTGTGCATAATTATTCTTAGTCGGAGTGATTTATTATGGACTCAAACTAGTCAAAAATACTTTTCCCTATTAATTCAGTGGTTGTTAGAGATTCATTAGAGGTGTCACAGTCATTTTCCCAAAACCTAGAAGATTTCATGGAAGAAAATGTGATTGAGTTATACAGACATGCTACTAAAGAAGTAAGAGAATAATTTCTGATAAAAATCGTTAAACATGATATTTCAGTTGAGAATGCACATTTCCCTCTTGATATTGGCATGTTCAGCGAAGAGTCCCAGTGTGTTCTCTCTCTATTGTGTCAATTTTTAGGGCTAGATAGTGACAGGTTTGTTCCTGAAGTATTATTGAGCTTATTGTTTAGGTTGATTTTACATTAATTGGAGTCTGATACTAGTCAATATTTCTTCCTTAAATTTGATGAATTCCTAGGTGAGAATATTCATATACAGCTAGTGAATTTCCACATGACTAGACACTTCAAGTTTCAATCATATATGGTCAGGATGTTTTTGTTTTTCAATGAAGAGAATTCGCAATTTCTAGAGATAGTCTTTACTTATGAGATTAGAAACAATACTTTGAATTATATGAACCTCATCATGTCAGAAGTGTACAGAGTGATCTTTTAGGAAAATATTCCCATAGTCCTACTAGAGATGGAAGAAGTACTACAGTTCATCCTAGACAGAATAATTGGAGACTGGTTCCTTCTAAAGGAACATATTGTCATCAGGGTTTACGGTTTTTTTCATGAGCCTTTTATTTTACCTATATTTTTTACACCAAGAATTTTTTCTTGGAGTTTATCAAACAAAATCTCATTATGGAGAATTAACATTTTTTTAATTTCATGAAAGCTTCTAAAATCAATTTTCCATTAAAAGTGGGTCCTTTCATTGTGAAGAACAAAGTTTCTCTCCCAGTTATTGAAGGATTGTTGCAATACATGAAATTCATGAAGGCGTCAAATATCAACTATGACCATCATCACATCATATCACAGAGGAGACAACAGAATAAAAACAAGGCATTCGATCACTAAGAGATAGAGGGATTGGCTGAAAGAGATAACTTGATGGAATATAAACCAAGTGCAGAGAGCTCAGAAAGTTTGCAAGTAAATCCCTTTGCCTTAATGAAATATGATGGCATGATAATACCAACTCCTAGTAAAGCTGAAATACTAGTAAAAAGATCATTTCTGAAACAATTTAAATAGAGGATGCAGACCAAAATTCTGCAAAAATACCTAGAGTTGATTAAAACAAAGAGATGCTTGAATTAGGAGACAAGAATATTAAAGAAAAGGGACAATTTCAACACCCAATTATTCCAATTCAAGAATATAGTTTTGTAGAGGCACGAGAGGATGGTTCTAGTGATAAGTACAAGTCTAGAAATGACTTGTATACTAAATATGGACAGGACAAGAAATATTCTTCTGAAAAAACTTTGAATATTTTTCCTAAAGTAAGAGATATTCCAAATAAAGAGGTTTCACATATAACTGTAAAATATCATGTGAATAATAATTTTAACTTGGAAGTAGCCTCTCATGACAGAGTTTCAAAAATGAGGATCGATTTGCAAAAGATTCTAGTCCCATACAAAGTTCATTTGCATACGCAGACTGGAGAGGTAATTTATACTGATTTGTTAAAGGCTGCTCTAAATGTTTCTAAGTTGCAGTCCACGGTGTCAATATTGGCAAACCAACTGAAGCAAGAAAATATTGAAAATAAAACTTACCAACAGTAGATTAAGAAGCTTCAGGGTGACCTTTTGGCTATAGATAGTGAACCAAACATAGGTTAATCCATAAACAAAATTTTCGCTGAAAAAGAAAATACAATTCAACTGCTGAAAAGTAAATTAAAGATTCCAACCACTCAGTTAATTCAGGCATCTGAATTAATAGTTTTAGAAAGAAAAAAAAGGATACCTTGTCTCAAGAGTTGAATGATATCAGGGCCAAATTGTTTAAATTTGTTGAAGAACAAGGTAATGGGAGAAGGAAATATCTTTCCTCATAGCCACAATTGATGTTTCAAATTAAAATCAAATCATTTTGGAGAAGGAAAGAGGAGAGAAAGAAAAGAAAAAACAATTTGAAGAAGGTCAAGCAAGTGTGGAAATAAGTATAGAGAGAAAAGTTCAAGTTATGTCTCAAGTAAACTCTAAAGAAGAATATATCAAAGGATTAAAGGTAGAAAACCATAAATTAGCTGAAGCAATTAAGAAGAAATAAGAAGAGAGGAAGAATTTAGAGGGATTGGCTGAAAGAGATAGTTTGATGGAATATAAACCAAGTGCAAAGAGCTCAGAACATTTGCAAGTAAATCCCTCTACCTTAATGAAATATGATGGCATGATAATACCAACTTGTACTAAAGCTGAAATACTGGTAAAAAAATAATTTCTGAAGCAATTGAAATAGAGGATGCAGACCAGAATTCTGCAAAAAGACATAGAGTTGATTCAGACAAAGAGATTCTTGAATTAGGAGACAAGAAGATTAAAGAAAAGGGAGAATTTCAAGGCCCAATTATTCAAATTTAAGAATACATTTTTGTAGAGGCACGGGAGGATGGTTCTAGTGATAAGTACAAGTCTAGAAATGACTTGTATACTAAATATGGATAGGAGAAGAAATCTTCTTCTGAAAAAACTTTGAAGCTTTTTCCTAAAGTAAGAGATATTTCAAATAAAGAGGTTTCACTGATAACTATAAAAGATCATGTGAATAATAATTTGAACTTGGAAGTAGCCTATCATGATAGAGTTTCAGAAATGAGGATCAATTTGCAAAAGATTCTAGTCCCATACAAAATTCATTTGCATACGCAGACTGGAAAGGTAATTTATACTGATTTGTGAAAGGCTACTCTAAAGGTTTCTAAGTTGTAGTCCACAGTGTCAAAATTGGAAAACCAACTGAAGCAACAAAATATTGAAAATAAAACTTACCAACAGTAGATTAAGAAGCTTCAGGGTGACCTTTTGGCTATAGATAGTGAACCAAACATAGGTTAGGCTATAAAGAAAATTTTCGCTGAAAAAGAAAACACAATTCAACTACTGAAAAGGAAATTAAAGATTCTAGACACTCAGTTAATCTAGGTGTTGGGCTTAGGGAAAACCTGGGTTCTTATACTTTTATTTTCACACCAACAAAGAGACCCACAGTGTTGTCCCTTTCGGCAACAACCTGCAAACAGGTTGCAGTCTCACCCAAAACAGCTATGGGGTGCCGCAGAATCAGGTTTCTGCAGGCAAAAGAGGGATATTACTGTACCTTTATCCTTAACAAATAATAGTTATACAATATAGATCTTCGACATTCACTTAAATAGCTTCGCAGTTTAGATAAAAAGACAGTTACTTGCTTAACCCTTAACTGGGAATTCACAGCGAAGTTAATACTTAACAGTTTATCTTACTTTATCATTCATCTACTTATCAAATGCATAAAACATAACAGGAACAGAAACAAAAATAATCACCACAACACAAGATATACGTGGTTCACCCCCAGTGTAGGGGCTACGTCCACAGAACTGCGTTTATATTCAACTCTTTACAAAACAACAGTTTTGATCTGTGCACTCAGCTGCAGATCTTCTCAACAACCCAAAACTGCGCACTTAGCTACAGATCCTTTCTACCAAAACCCTCTACGCACTCAGCTGCAGAGGTCATCCACGCACTCAGCTGGGACTTAACCTTAACCCCAAAAATATACCTTAGCTTCGCATCAAATCATATCATACAAAAAGCCTTCGAAAAAGCTCTTTTCTCCTTTACATAAGTGCCTATTTATACAAGTGCACTATTACAATACCATGTGCTTAAACCATGGGTTATTTACAAAAAGAGGGGCTTCGACCCAACCCCGAAATCCCTAAGACTATTTTGGACCGCAACTCCGCTTACAAGCTTCGCACCAAAACCGTGGAGTTGCCAAAATTAAGGACCTTCAAGGTCCGAGCCCCAACAGGCCCCTAAGACTCACCAGTGTCACATCCTGGGACACTCTGCTAACATGGACTCAACTCAAGAAGATGCGTGATGCAAAATTCGTAGGCCTATGTGTCTTCTTATAGAATCCAATGACCAAATCTGCCATAACTGTACATTAAAGACACCAAATCTGACAGAGCAGTTGTAGATTTTGTCCAAACGGTGCTAAATTTCCCAAAATCTCATCATTACAGGCAGTTAATACAGTTAACGTACCGGCGCTGCCAAATCTGATTTTTTTCCAACGGTCACATTTTAAGCTTTGACACACCTTTCGTCTTCGGCACAAGCACTAACTTCAACTTCGCCATAATAAGGACCTCCGACACAATATAGACCTTCGACACATCATGTGATAAGCTTCGACACTTCGTAAGTTTTCCCACAATCTGCGCAAGCTCTCTGAGAACAACTTCATTATAGTCTAGTACCCAATTTCAACTATTCTTGGTACTTAGACTCTTCTTCTTGCTATTAATTCTGATCAGGGAGTACAGGCTTGTCCCTGTACTTCTTTAATATACTCCCATTCACCATGGAGGGAAAAATTTCTCCATTTAATTTAGCTAACTGAACTGCGCCACCATCAATAACTTTCTGAACTATGTAAGGTCCTTTCCAATGAGTCTTGAACTTACCTGGGAACTTCATGAATTTATTGTCATACAAGAGCACAAGATCACCATTCTGGAAATGCTTCTTCTTAATGTGTCTATCATGCCATACTTTTTCTCTAGCTTTCTGTACTTGCTGCTGGAAACCTGCAATGAATCTGTCTTCTTCTAGTTCCAGTATCCTCGTCAGCCTTTCATTCAACATAGCTGGATCATCCATCCCTATGAAGGCAGATATTCTGAGTCTAGGAACAATGTACTCCATGGGAATAACTTCTTCCTGTCCATATACCAGCCTAAAAGGTGTATGGCCTATCAACTTCTTGCAAGTGGTTCTATAAGCCCATAATACTGCTGGAATTTTAAGATCCCAATCATTTCTGTTAACATTGCAAACCTTCATCAGAGCGTGCTCAAGAATCTTGTTAAAGGCTTCGACAGTTCCATTTGCTTGAGGATGGTAGGCAGTACTCTTCTGATGATATACTTGAAATTCTTTGGTCAATGCTTCAATAGTATTATTCAAAAAATGTGATCCTTGATCACTCATAAGAATTCTAGGACATCCAAACCTGGACAAAATATTATCAAATATGAACTTCGCAGCTATAGCAGCGCTATAGTCCTTGACTGGTTGAGCTTCGTCCCAACGAGTAAGGTAATCAGTTGCTGTAATAGTGTATCTTGCTCCAGGTTTCTTTGTAGGGGGGTTGATTGGTCCAACAAAATCAATAGCCCACTTGTCAAATGCTTGTAAGGTTACCTGTGGAACCAGAGGCATCTCATCCCTCCTGGATGGTTTTCCTATCCTCTGATAGATATCACAGCTATGGCAATACTCTCTTACATCCTTATGAATCATAGGCCACCACAATCCAGTTGTCAGAATCTTCTGTGGCGTAGCTTTTCCTGCATAATGACCTCCTGCTGCTCCAGAATGTGCCTCAGCCAAAATCAATGGCTTTTCATGCTCCAAGACACATCTGTGCAGTATTTCATCTGGTCCCATCTTATATATTTGTCCTGCTATCAAGGTAAATTCAGCTGCTTCTTCTGTTGTGTTGTCATCTCAGAGGGTGCAAACCTTGTAGACAAGTATTGAACAATATCCTAGAAATAGTCATCAACCATCTGGATGGAAAACAACTGGGCATCAAGAAGACCTTCGTCCAAACTAGTGGGTTCTTCTCCTGACTCGAGCCTTGACAAGTGGTCAGATCCCAGGTTAAGTCTTCCTGGCTTAACTATGATCTCAAAGTCATACTCCTGAAACAAAATCAGCCATCTGCATATCCTTCCACCTAACACAGGCTTGTTAACCAAATAATTCAAAGCAGAATGGTCAGTGAACGTCTTAAAATGAGATCCTAACAAATAATGTTGAAATTTCTGCAAAGCATAAACCATAGCTAGACCTTCTCTTTCTGTCGTAGTATAATTATTTTCTGCTGTGGACAATTTTCTACTTGCAAAAGAAATAGGGTGATCCATATTACCTTCACCTGACTGAGCCAATACTACACCTAAAGCAATGGAGAATGCATCGACATGAACATGAAACTCCTTATTCCAGTCAGGGAATACTAAGAGAGGAGCAGTTACCATATTTTCTTTCAAAATGTCCAAGCTTTCCTGACATTCAGGTGTCCATTCAAACTTAATATCTTTCTTCAATTTATTTTCCATAGGAGCTATAATCTGAGCATATCCTTTAATGAATTTCCTGTAATATCCAGTATGACCAAGCGTAGTGCGAAGTTGCTTAACAGACTTCAGAGGTGGTAAGTTCACAATAATGGCTATCTTTGCAGGATCCACCATCAATCCTTGCTTGCATACAATGTGACCTAAAAGAATTCCAAAAGGTGCACAAAAGATACACTTCTTCAGGTTTAATGAAATATGATGCTGTCTACACTTGTCCAGCATAAGTCTTAAACTAGCTATATGATCTTTCAATAAACCAAAGATAGTCCAATCATCAAAGTAAACTTCCAAGAACTTATGAATAAATTCCTTAAATGCAGATATGACTACTCTGGAAAACATAGCAGGTGCATTCTTCAATCCAAAGGGCATAACAGTATAATGAAAAGATCCCATTTCTGTGGCGAAGGGTGTTTTATGTCGATCCTCTGGAGCAATTCTAATCTGATGGTAACCTGAAAATCCATCAGTGAAAGAATACACTTCTTGACCTCCGACATTGTCTAAAACTTCATCTATAAAGGGAGTAGGGAAAGGATCATGTAAACATGCATTATTCAGCTTTCTCAGATCAACACAGATTCTGATTTCTCCCTTGGTCTTCTTTTCTTGTACCACCATAGGGATGACCCATTCGAACTCTTCAATAGGCTCAATGATTCCTGCAGCGAGCATCTTGTCTAGCTCCATCCTGACTTTTTCTTTATACTTAGAATTCAGACTATAAGGGCACTGCTTCATAGGCTTCGCATCATCTTTCAAAGGGATTTTTATCACTCCTATATCACCAAAGATACCTTTCATTTCTAAGAACTTCGTCAGAAATAAGTCCTAATACTCATGGAGGAGTTCAGTCACTTTGCTCACCATTTCTTCGTCCCAATAATCTCCAATGGTAGCATACTTAGGCATTTCTTCTGATCCAATGTTTACTTTCCTTGTTTTCAAGGGCTGAGTTACTTCAGGTGATTCGACTGTTGGTCCATGTACTTCACAATGTCCTTCTAACTCAGGAATGTTAATGTTGTGAGGATCATCATCTTCATCAATGGTGAGGTTATAACATTCTACTGCATTAGCTTCTTGTTCCTTCCAATTAGGCCGGTACTCAGCTATTTCTTTATCATCAAACACCTTAGTATGGATCACCCTAATAGCTGCGTCCAAAGCAGGGAAAACTTCATTAATAGAAAATGTGAGCACAAAACTATCGATAAGGATATCCCAACTTATAGTACCATGACGAAGCTCCACCTCCGCTTACCAATTCTTTGCTACAGGTTCCAGAGTGTGTACAAACCTATGTACCCATTCTTCACAAGGTACATGCTTCCATGCTTCATAACACTGCTCCAAATGTTCCTAAGGGCTAGTCTTACCATTAAATCTGCTTCGCACCTCCTGAGGTTGATCCATGAATCTTAGGCGAAGAAACTTTTGACAAGCTCTCCAACTATGAATATAATTTTTATGACCACTCCACCATCTGGTAGCTATGGCTCTAAATACTGAGTCTAGAGTCTCCATTTTCTGTGGATCTGGTACTTTCTCTGAGAATTGTGTAATAAAATCATCTGGGTCTATCAAGCCATCAAAAGTAGGTAAGATTCTTGGCTATGAGCCAACCCATCTGATAGACTTGGTAATTCTTACACATCGATGTCCATATAGCTCATAAAGTCTATTTTTCCAATTCTCTAGGCCTTCGTCTGAATCAGTCATCCAAGAACTGTCACAATGCCAATCCATTATACCTTCAGTAGTAAGGTTAACATAGTCTTCTTATTTAGCTGTGATGTTGTAAATATGATCCAAAACATCCTGATCTTCATCTCTGACTGGCTCTGTATACCTTTCTCCTTGAGAAGGGTCCAATGGTACTATGACTCTCAATCCTTTTCCTTCAAAAGTCATATGTCTACTCTTCAGGTTGATTACTGCATCATTGTCTATTTCCCATTCAATTCCTAGAAAAGCTGGATAGGGGTTGCTATCATCAATTATTTCAATGACTTCAAAATCTACTAAGGTACTGACTCCATCAATCTCCACTGGTACACTAGGGAATCTTCCCAAGGGCACAATATTTTGCTAATTGGCTAATCTCAACTATATAGGGGACCATTCAAGCGTAGGTTTTCCCATTTGTTCCCATGTCTGCTTAGTTAGGACATTCACTTTTGATCCCAGGTCTAAAATGATATTAGTCATGTCATAATCTCCTATCTGAGCATGCAATCTCATTTCTCTTCCATTCCTTCTAACTCTATTAACAGTTTTTCCTTTATCAGAGCTTCACTGAGGTTCGCAAGACTGAATAAATTTTTGTAACTCATTCAAAGAATTATGATTTATTAATAGCTTCATACAACTCTGTAAAAATGATGTTAGTGTACTTACTTGATCTGGCGAAGCTTCTTGAAATTGTAACTGCTGTTGATGCTGTTGCATAGTTGCTACTGATGTTCTTGAATCAACAAAGTATTTTTTAGCTTCAATAAATGTTCCTTTTTCTCGTCCAACATCGAAGGCTGGAATTTTCTTTGGGGTCTTGTGGACCCAAGCCTCGTCAAGTTGTTTCTCCTTATTCTGCACTTGCGTCGTAGTTCCACTTCTTGTAACAACGTTAACAGCTAGGACAGGTCGTTTCTCTACAGCAATCATCTGAACATTCTGAGTAGGAGTGCCATTTCTTTCTTGTATCTTGGCTATCAACTGTGGGCATTGCTCAATCACATGATCGACTGCTCTGCAGTATCGACATGTCGTAGTTGGGTTCTAACAGTCTCTAGCTACATGACCTACCTGATTACAGTTATAGCAAATAACCTGGCCTCGTCCTCTTCCAGGAATACCACCACAACCACGACCTCTGAAGTTACCTCGACCTGATGTACTACCATGGTAACCATATCCATCATTGCCTTGTGCATCAGGTTGTACCCTATAAGCATCATAGGTTCGCTCTCTCATGAGGTCAAAGCTGCGATATTCATCTTCGTTGTGTCCAACTGAATTACAGAACTTGCAGTAGGGATTCTTAGGTACTTGAACATATTTCTGCAACAGATAGCAATCTTCAGGTCGATGCTGGCCAGTTGTTCTACAGATCTCACAATATAGGACATTAGGGTTAAACGGGTTCGGTGCACCAGTATTCAAATAATTTCTTAATGCAAGACACTGTTCTTTGTCATGACCTTCTGTCTTACATCGTGTACACCAAACCTCTTTGCGAATAGATTTCCCTTTTTTCATGTCGCGAAGCTCCAAAGCCATTTCTGCTAACTGTGCTTGTATTTGGGCTATTCCAGAATTATCTCCGACAGGAGTTGTTTCAAGTTTCATAGCAATTTCCAATGCCTCTTGCTGATCAGCAACCTTTTGTTGCATAAGTGGAGTCCTGATATGAGGCAAGAGTGTTGCAATGAACCATTGTTTATGTTGTTCTGGTCCAATAGTGAAACTAACTTGATCCAACAGAACCTTGAACCTCTGATCAAAGTCCCAAACTAATTCACCTCGCTTTTGCTGAATTTCTTTCAGTTCAGTTATACACTGTGACTCTGATTTAGGCTTCTTGAATTATTTGATCATTGATTTTTTAATATCAGCCAAGATATAGTTCTGAGTACTGGAAAACTTCATAAACCAGGTCAAAGCTCAGTCTCTGAAAGAGGTGACCAGCTACGTTGTTCTTGTATTTTGATCCATAATATTCTTAGTAGTCCAAACAGCTTCGCATAAGAACCAAAACTACTCTAGATCCTCCGATCCAGTTCCTTTAAAAATTGGGAGCTTGATATCATCATTCATATGGGCCATAGTGGATCAAGGGGGGGGAGGAGGGGGACTAGGAGGAGGACTGGTAACAGGAGGAAGGGAACTTACTGAGCTAGAATAACCTGCGACGGGACTACTCGGGCTAGGGTTACTTTCAGACTGCGAAGGGTTCTCAGGGATAACAGATCTTCGCTGCGGAGTTATAGGAGGGTTTCTAACAAAAGGGGTTTCTTCATATTCAGACTCTTCTGGGATTAATGAGGTATAATTGGTATTCTGGCCTAGGGTATAGGATCCAAGAGTTCTCTTGTATCTTTTACCATTGCGAAGCAAACCACTTTGCTCATCAAAGTCACTTTCGGTTTCAAACATAGGTTAGTAGCAATAAATATAGTAATTTGATTGGATAAGCAATATGCCTTTCTCAGCCAAGAGCATTTTAATTTTTAGACTTAATGAATTCAGGTACTTACCCCTTGGTCCTTTGAAAAACTATCTTTCTGCTTCGCTGAAAGAAGTATGTGTGTCGATGGGGAATTCCGTCACAAATGCTTCAAGGGTTCGCGTTGTCCAGAAGTCAACAGCTCTTGATACCGCGTTGCTCATATTTTTCAACAGCTTAATTCTTTCAAGGGTCCAGTCATGAGACTAATATTCTTTGAAGTTTGTCTTTCTTTTTGTCAACCTGGATAACCACTGGTGCAATTCTATGTGGATACTAGTAAAGAAAATTTCATAAATATCAGTAAAAATGTACCTTTGCAAGAAGTCGTCTGAGCTACGACAAGGATCCTTATTCTCTTGTTCAGCAAATTTCAGATAAGTATCTCCAATCAAGTCACTGATTTCTTTTACTGAGGGCCTCCAAAACATGTTCCTCTAGGTACGACGTAGATCCCTCGTGAAGCAGATACTAGTTCAACCGGCAAAGGAACCAATTTGTTGGGCTTAGAGAAAACCCGGGTTCTTATACTTTTATCCTCGCACCAACAAAGAGACCCACAGTGTTGACCCTTTTGGCAACAACCTGCGAACAGGTTGCAGTCTCACCCGAAACAGTTATGGGGTGCCACAGAATCAGGTTTCTGTAGGCAAAAGAGGGATATTACTGTACCTTTATCCTTAACAAATAATAGTTATACAATACAGAGCTTCGACATTCACTTAAATAGCTTCACAGTTTAGATAAAAAGACAGTTACTTGCTTAACCCTTAATTGAGAATTCACAGCGAAGTTAATACTTAACAGTTTATCTTACTTTATCATTCATCTACTTATCAAATGCATAAAACATAACATAAACATAAACAAAAAGAACCACCACAACACAATATATACGTGGTTCACCCCCAGTGTAGGGGCTACGTCCACAGAACTGCATTTATATTCAACTCTTTACAAAACAACAGTTCTGATCTGCGCACTCAGCTGCAGATCTTCTCAACAACCCAAAACTGCACACTTAGCTGCAGATCCTTTCTTCCAAAACCCTCTACGCACTCAGCTGCAGAGGTCGTCCACGCACTCAGCTGGGACTTAACTTTAACCCCAAAAATAGACCTTAGCTTCGCATCACATCATATCATACAAAAAGCCTTCGAAAAAGCTCTTTTCTCCTTTACATAAGTGCCTATTTATACAAGTGCACTATTACAATACCATGTGCTTAAACCATGGGCTTAAAAACCATGGGTTATTTACAAAAAGAGGGGCTTCGACCCAACCCCGAAACCCCTAAGACTATTTTGGACCGCAACTCCGCTTACAAGCTTCGCACCAAAACCGCGGAGTTGCCAAAATTAAGGACCTTCAAGGTCCGAGCCCCAACACTAGGCATCTAAATTAATAGATTTAGAAAGAAGAAAAAAAAGGATACCTTGTCTCAAGAGTTGAATGATATTAGGGCCAAATTGTTGAAATTTGTTGAAGAACAAGGTAAATGGGAGAAGGAAAGATCTTTCCTCGGCCAAAATTGATGTTTTGAATTAAAATCAAATGATTTTGGAGAAGGAAAGAGAAGAGAAAGAAAAGAAAAAACAATTTGAATAAGGTCAAGCAAGTGTGGAAACAAGTATAGAGAGTATAGTTCAAGTTATGTCTCAAGTCAACTCTAAAGAAGAATATATCAAAGAATTAAAGGTAGAAAACCATAAAGTAGTTGAAGCAATTAAGATGAAAGAAGAAGAGAGGAAGAATTTAGAAAATAAAAGAAAGGAGTTACTAGAAAAAAATGAAATGAAGCCACACAAGGGACAAACATATAATTTGGTATATGATCATCATTGAATCCACTAAAATGAGGCCCTATTTAAATTTCATAAAGGATAAATAAATAGTGATTAGTGTAGCAAGACAGAGTTGTGCAGTAACGAAAGAAAAATTAGATAAAATATCGTCAGGGATGGCATAAAATACTATTAATTCTTGCACATGATCTAGGAACTAGGAATCAAAATCATCAAAGAATAATTAACAAATACTCATGAATTGGAAAATAATTGGAACCAACATTGGTTTTCTCTCTGTATATTTAATAAACAATAAAGGGTTACAATATCAATGCTGAGCAATGGCTTAACTCCATGAAGAATTTGAATTCCTAAGGAGACAATTCGAATTCAGTGAGTGAGTCTAGCTTAACTAACTCTCAACCATTCAATCTCACTCAATTAACCACTTGACCAAAACCCTAATTGACTCACCAAACCCTAACTGAAGTCGGAGTGTAATAAATGACTGAATCTCAACTGAAAGAGATCAAACACATGTCATAGCAATCCAATCATCAAGTGCTAGTGTTCCATGACTCCAATGAACCCTGATGAGGTTAACTGAAGCTGAACTGACCATCAGAAGTTGGTGGAGGTGCCTTGTTGACTCCAGTTCATTAAATAATAATAAATAATCATTAAATAATCATTAAATAATATATTTAATGAATGGAGGCGACTTAACTGACTGTAACTGACTGGTTGAACTGATTGTAACCACCCGTTAGCAATTAGGTGCATTAATATCACTCAGATCACCCCTGGAGTGCTCCAGTTATCCTCCTTGACTGTAGGAGAAGGGTAAGTTATCCTCCTTTACTGTAGGTAGGTGTGGGTGTGACTGGATAATGGCAATTAATGCTCCACTGATGTCAATTAAACTTAGGATAGTGGTTTAACTAGGCCAATTTGACCAAAAGAGTGTGTATGATGGTAAATGTCTCCAACACCCCCCCTTAAGCTATACTCAGGAAGAGTTAGAAAACATATATGCATAAAAATGCTAGGGCCCTGGCAACAAAGGCCATAGGTCACCCTGTACAAGAAAGTAACTGCTTAATATAACCAAGGAAACGGGGAAAACCTCATGGGAAAAATACCCCCCCTCAAACTAAGCAGTAAATCAAGAATTGGTTCTTATATGCAGCAGCATCTTGAGACTGTGCATGTGAACCTCTGAATCCAAACTAAATGAATATTTCTGGAGGAATCTTCCACTTTGGAAGAAAAATAATGCACTCAACTGAATCAGAAATATAAACAGTTGCACGGTGAAAACTGGACCCATGTAGAGCAACTGAAATCATCTGAAGAGAGAGCAAAGGTTATTGAGGATTTGAACCATGTGTGGAACACTCA
>LPNX011147537.1:317242-438757 GCA_001517045.1 Pseudotsuga menziesii
CCTGAACAGAAAACCATGATTGGTAAAATCAGCCCCAAATATTAGGAGCAAGTGTCCAAGCGGATGCAGAATGTCTTCCTCTTTACTAGTTCTGTGAGGAGATGAGCTTGTGACCAAAGGTAGAGAATCCCTAGGACTCTAGAGAGCGAATGATTGAGCTCCATAATCTGATATAGATTCTGAAATAGCTAATTAATCACAAAATAAAATATCAGCAACCTCATAAGAGGAAACTAACAAGAAATCCCCATAAGCAAATTTGAAGAAGAATTGTGGTACTTGATTTTTCACACCGAAATTGGTGACAGCAGCTACAAGCATGACTGAAAGCTTTTGGATTTTAAAATATGAACAAAATAATATCAGATCGGAATTTAAATCAGATCTAAATAAGTTCACAACAGATCCAAAACTATGAAATGAAATCAAATCCCCAGCAGCAGTTTTGTAGGAGACTTGAGATACTTGTTTCTTCACACCGTTGATGAGAACAGCCACAAGCAGTACTGAAGGTTTATGAACCTGAAATTTTGAACCAATAAATATCAGATCAAATCCAAATAAGATCATATCAGATCCAATAAGGTTCATATCAAATCCAAAATTATGGTCAACCGAGACGGTAGATGCACAATTTTCTTCTTCTTCAAAATTCTGAATTTTGGTTCATGCAATCTTGCAGGAATTTGCTGGAAGATCTAGATCATGGGGAGCGAATGTGTCATTCTTATAATATGATATTTCTTCCAAAATATCCAATTTTTTACCTATTTGCACACCAGTAGCAACATTAGAGGGAGAAAAATCAAATTTCTCTTCACTTTCGAAAGCAATTACTGGTAAATTTTGCACAGAATTCAAAGGAAAATCACCGGTGAATGTTTGCATGGAAGTGCAGCAGTATTTTTCTTCAATATCAGAGATTCGAATGTATTATTATGTTTCAGCAATATGAGAAGGTGAGATATCAGAGATCTCATGAACTTCTGGAGCATCAGGAGAAGGAGTCACTTAATGGATACTTTCTTCAATTCAAATTGAATGTGTAGAAGATTATGCTTCATCTTCATCTTGAACAACTTCATCAGAGAGAGTAGAGGCTGAGTGTTTTGAGTGAAGAACTCTTGTGGTGCTGGATTTTATCTCCAAAGTACTATTATGATCCTCATTGTGCTTGCCAAAGGTTATGTCCAATATTGGCCATAAATTCTTTGGGTATTCAACAGAATCAATAAGGTAGTACAAGCTAGGAGAAAGGGCCATACATATTGCTCCAAAAGCTCTATCACCGTCATTTAGCCAGTCATTCTCATTCTCATAAGAATCTTTTCCAAGTCCAATAGACAACTCATAGAGACCTCATCTCTTCAGAGATGCAATCATCTTCAACTTCCATTCCGAATAGCTTGTGAATGGGGTGAGAAGAGGGATTGATGAGTCCATTTGAAGTTGTACCTGTTAGAACCTGCAAATCAAAACAAAAAGAGGCACCGTAAGGTCGGACAACCTGCACATTTTAGGCTTTCATCACACCCAGCATAGTCAATCAAGCAAGCTTGATCAACAAGTTCTTTACTTGGGATATTGAGTGGTAAGCCTTGGCTTCTAGTGCAGTGCTGGATTTTTGAGCTATTGCTCAAATTTCATGGAGAAATCTGTCAAAAAGATTGTTTTTGAGAGATATATCTTTGTCCCACCGTATGCTCTGATACCATATTAATTCTTGCACATGATCTAGGAACTAGGAATCAAAATCATCAAAGAATAATTAACAAATACTCATGAATTGGAAAATAATCAGAACCAGAATTGGTTTCCTCTCTGTATATTTAATAAACAATAAAGGGTTACAATACGAATGCTGAGCAATGGCTTAACTCCATGAAGAATTTGAATACCTAAGGAGACAATTCGAATTCAGTGAGTGAGTCTAGCTTAACTGACTCTCAACCAATATTCAATATCACTCAGTTAACCACTTGACCAAAACCCTAATTGACTCACCAAACCCTAACTGAAGTCGGAGTGCAATAAATGACTAAATATCAACTGAAGGAGATCAAACACATGTCATAGTAATCCAATCATCAAGTGCTAGTGCTCCATGACTCCAATGAACCCCGATGAGGTTAACTGAAGCTGAACTGACCATCAGAAGTTGGTGGAGGCGCCTTGTTGACTCCAGTTCATTAAATAATAATAAATAATCATTAAATAATATATTTAATGAATGGAGGCACCTTAACTAACTGTAATTGACTGGTTGAACTGATTGTAACCACCAATTAGCAATTAGGTGCATTAATATCACTTAGATCACCCCCGGAGTGCTCCAGTTAGCCTCCTTGACTGTAGGAGAAGGGTAAGTTAGCCTCCTTGACTGTAGGTAGGCGTGGGTGTGACTGGATGATGGCAATTAATGCTCCACTGATGTCAATTAAACTTAGGATAGTGGTTTAACTAGGCCAATTTGACCAAAAGAGTGTGTATGATGGTAAATGTCTCCAACAAATACCATCAATTTCCTCATTAGTCTATCTAAAGAGGAATTGAAGACAGCGTGGATCGGGGATAGAATTACAGTAATAACTTGGGAGCAGAAGGATATTTGAAAAACACTATCATGTTGAGAGTGTCCAAGCAAAAGCATATCAGATGTTACAGTAGGTTAAGTATTTTAAAGGCTTATTTACATAATTATTTAGAAAGGACTTCCCTCTTTTTAGGATGAAGAAGGAAAACCAATTCCCTTATCCAATTATCAAACTCTATTGGTTCAAGCTCAAATGGATCATAAAAAGTTTAAAGATATGACTCAATCCTTGACAGGGAAGGTTATAATTGAAAAGCTTGCAATATATTTTGAAATTTTGGAACAATTCAGAATGATATGTGCCAAGTTGTCTCCTATTTCTTATGTGGATCATGTGGAGTTAAGATTTTTGGCTAAATAAATGTCCAATCTTGAGGTACCTTCTGGAGAACAGTGGAAGACAATTGAAAAGTTTGGGAGGATGAACTATAAATTGCATTAATGAACACACTCATCCAAAATATTTAAAGCAAAGGATATGTTACAATTCACTTTAATGTGGAAATAAAGGATTTCCTAATGGAGGCTAGGCTAGGCCTACATCTAGCATGAAAAAGGGCTAGAGCTGTAGAAACTTTTGATGGCAGATAGTATGGGATGATTATCAAATTATAACAAGATGATGGAAGTAGCTATGATGAAGAATCTATGACTCCTTGATGATGATGATGCGATGAAGATCTAACCAGATGTGTTCATGAATGTGTAGAGAGAGAATACCTTCCTAGTTAAGAGGGAGCATTGATGTATTTGTAACTTCATAAGATATTCTAATGTATATTATCATTGTATGTTGTTGTACTCCCATTGGGGATGTGTGTTACCCCTTTATGGGATGTCTAATTTGTGTCTAGACCTTGAGGTACAACCTCTGCTTTAAGACGAGGCAATAGTCCCTAGTGTATAATCATGTAATATGTAATTATGGCCTCTCTAGGAGAAGTGGGCCCCATGTGAGATGACATGTAGGCCCAAGTCTTATATTTGGTCAGTGACTTGAAAGGGTATAAATAGGGAGGCGCTCTCCCTCATTTATACATCACACACACTCTCTAAGGCGCATGAGATAGAGACATGGTCAGAGGAGGAGAGAAAGATAGATGTTGAACATTTCTTATTACTGCTTTTGATCATCTTACTACTCAGAAGAAGTTTGCGGAGTTTTCTCCTTTATGGTTTCCCCTATGAAACTATTTGTGTATTTTGTATCTTTTATATATTATGTATTTTGTTGTACTTGTTATTCTTTCAGATAAAGATCCTAGATAATCTAATCAAATCTTGAGAAAATATAGCATATCAAAGATTATAATGTTTATTTGAAAAATACATTGTTTCCCAAGAAGGATATTGATATGGGCCATCAAGCGAGGATGCTTTCTTCACTTGACTTCATACAAGGGACTCTTAAATTAGATATTCTTGATCCCGTTGTACCAGGAGCAAAGAAAGATCCTTCCAACTAAAAAACAACACAAGTCATTGTTAATTTGGATGCTTTTTGCTCTCATGATATAATGGAACTTCACAAGAAGACTAGTAAAGTTCTGTTTATAGATGTCATGAAATACACAACTACTACAAACAAGTTACAAGGCACAACTAATCGGCGGGATCTCCTGTATAAGAATGAAAAAGATGCTACCAAGGCTAATAAAGTGAAGATTATTGAGTTGGAAAATAATATCTCTAATATGGAGAAGGATCCCACTAATAAAACCCCTATGAAAAAATATTCTCAAGGAAAAGGATAAATAAATTTCTACTTTAAAAAAGAAAGTGAATATTTCTATAAATGAGAATCCTCAAATGATTGAGTTGTTGTTGGTACAATCAGAACTAGATAAAATCACTGATGAAAATCATGGAAACAAAGAGAAAATTGTGCCTCTAGAGAATGAAGTAAAATCATTGCAAAAGCAAAATAATGATCTCTCTTTAGCTAAATCTATCATATTACAGCATTCCTCTCCAATGGACCCCATTGATCATCTGGCTAAGGCCTTAGTTGATATGAGCATCAAGAAAGCAGAGTTGAATAAAGTAAAAGAAGAATTAATAATGAAACATGAGGAAGTTAAAAAGATAAATGAAAAATTGTAAAATAAAAATTTAGCTCTTTCATATCTAAGTCAAGCAAAGGATCATTTGCAGAAAGAAATCCAATCACTATTAAAGAAGATAAGTGGGAATCCCCTATTGAAGGTCTCATGCCAGATGATATGGGATCAGATTGTGATTCAAATGTATTCATGTTGGAGGCATTTTTCAATCTCGCAAGATGAAATGGAGATCGTTGGTGTTGCTATAAATGATGCCAAAAACATATTCAATTAATTGGATAAAATACATGAAACTGCTTGTCCTGTAATTGAAATCTTAAATGAAAAATCACATCAAGGGATTCATAATTTAGCAATAAGAAAAATAATAGAGCTAGTGATTGAACGCAACAAGGTGATCACTAAAACATAATTAGCACATAATCTATTGGACCTAGCATCACAACTTTATCATGGCATAGGAACATTCAAGACATTTTTCGATGATCTAATCAATCAGGGACTTCTATCACCTTGGGATAAAAATGGTGACCTACTATTAGATCCTTATACCACCTTAGTACCATGTTCATACACCTAGGACACATTTTCATTTGTCTTATACTTATGTTATATGGTCCAAAACTAGGTTGTGTTGGTCAAGCAAGGTCCTTTTGGTGTTTTGGACTCATTAATGCACCCAGGCGCCCACATTTGATCATTTTGGTTACACATGCACCCTTATTTATGACAGTTTAGTCCTTGGTGCACTCCCACTCCATATAACAGGGAAACCGGTTGACCAGAGGCTCCCATGCACGGTATTTGGGTGTTTTGGTCCTTTTGAACCATTTATTGATGCCTAGAGCCACTCCCACTCACTCATGCACTCCACACCTACCTTACCTTCATTTATGTCCTAGAATGCTCCAGTCATGTTAACGTGGGAATTTGTGACCGTTTTAGGTGGTTTGGAATCTCATTGGTCCACCTAGGGGGGTTTTGAGGTCATATTTAAGCATGCCACTTGTATGCATCCAAATTGCCTCCAAAGGCTAAAAATTTTCTCCTATTGTTATATAAACATGTTCCTAGTATATTTACATATTGGATAGTGATAATAAACTATGTTATTGGCTCCAAAGAAGTTTGTTTCAAGCTCAAGTCACTATTTGGGAAGACTGATGAGACTAGATTACACCAACTCGAAAATGAGTTGATCTCATTGAGCCCAACTCACTTTGAGACGATCCAGTATTACTTAACAAATTTCAATTTGTTGGTGCTTCCATCGAAACAATGTTTCATTTACAAGAAGGATGAGAAGAATATATTTTCCATCCTTTTGAAGCTAGGCCCTGAGTACTCATTGTTTGTCTCCTCATTCCACTCAGGAAAGATGACAGCTCAAAATTGGAGAATTCCTTAAATGGAAGACTTCATGGAGTCTTTGACTCAGGAACAAAACAAGTTGGTGCAAATGGGTACCATAAAACCCACCAAGAATCAATCCCTTGCTGCTAGAGTTTTGAATCAATCCAAAGGCAAGAATAAATCAAAGGATTCGAAACAGCAAGAGAAGAAGAAGCACGACAAGCCCAAATCTTCAGATGGGGGTGTGAATCCTAATAAGGACAAAGAGAATAAGAATAAAGAGAAGACAAATGAACTTATTGTTGCAAGGGGTGGCATCTAGAGATTGCATGCATGAATAAAACCATTCACATGATGGTGCAACTCCTAGAGAAGAACAATATCCCACTGCCAGAAGGCGCAAGGAAGAAAGAGGGAGGTTTGAGGTCAGAGAATAAGGATAGATGTGATGCTTTGGTTGTTGGGTATTCAGGATCTTCGCCCTTCATCATATATTCAGGTTCCTCCAAGAACATGGCTTCCATGTAAGATTACTTCTTGTCCATACATCCTTACAGTGGTCCATTCATTCTCATGGGTGATTATTCAGAGATCCAAGCCAAAGGGATTGGCAGGATCAACCTAGAAGCTGAGTATTTCAACAATATGTTATTTTTACCTAATCTTTCAGCGAACCTACTCTTTGTCTATCAAATGAAACACATAGGTACAGCCAAGAGAGTAACATTTACTCAAGATGATGTGGATATCTCAAAAATATCTACAGGCCAAGGGTGCATAGTGGGAAAACATGTTGAGCGCAAATATGACAAAGGGAAGGCTAGGAAGGTTGTCCAAGTGATTGATCTAATCCATTCATATATGATAGGGCCCCATCCCACACCTTTATATGGGAATTCAAGGTATGTATTAACTTTCATATATGATCTCTCAAGGTATTGTTGGGTGTATTTTCTCAAATGAACAGAAGTCTTTGAGACTTTTAAAGTGTTCAAGGATTAAGTTGAGAAAATGTGTGGGAATAAAATAAAGGTTCTTTGGATTTAAAATGGAAAGGATTATTTAAACAAGAACTTGTATCATCTATTTCATGATAGTGTCATTCATATGAAACATTATGTTCCCTACACACCATGGAAAAATGGTGTTGCAGAGCGCAAGAACAGAGATATGAAAGAGATGGCAACATGCATGATAGAGGAAAAGGATTTGTCACCTAAGCTATGGGATGAAGCTATAAATTTTTATGCATATTTTCAGAACATATATCCACACAAATAATTGGAAGGAAAAACTCCATTTGAGGCTAGGAGTGGTCACAAACCCAATGTTTCTCATTTCAAGGTTTTCGGCTCAAAGGCTTGGGCTAGAATTCATCCCAAGAAGAGAAAGGCCTTGGAACCGCAAAGAAAGGAGACCATTATTGTTTGATATGCTGAATATGAAAATGGATACAATCTATTTGATCCCTCATCTCAGAAAAAAAATCATTGAAAGGAGTGTACTATTCGAAGAAGAGTCCATGCAGGAGATCAAACTAGCTCAAGGGGATTGCTCACATCCTCCACTCCATTATGATGTAAGTGATGATTCTTCATATGAATTTTTTGATTATGATGTTGATCATTATGACATTAATTCATATCATGAATCACCCATTCACTTAAAGTGGGCTGAGAAAACCATACAAGCAGTCGGTGATCTTACTGGAGATCCACTAAACTCTAGGAAGACTAGATCTCAATTTCACAATGCTTTATCTACTTGTGAATTGAATATTCCAAATAGATTCTATATGATTATTGGATATGATCCTTATACATATCAAGAATATTCACTTGACACAAGATGGAAAACATCCATGCAAGAATATTTCAAGTCCTTCCAAGACAATGAAACTTGGGAGTTGGTTCCTCTACCTTCCAAGAGAAAACTAGTGCAATGTAAGTGGGTATATAGGAACAAAGTGGTTGAATATGTTTCAGATATCAATTAAAAGGCCAGGTTGGTTTCCAAAGGCTTATATCAAGTCCAAGGAGTGGACTATACAAATACATTCGCACGGGTTGCAAAGATCCACTCAATCAGGATAGTTTTAGCCATTGTTGCATCTAAGCGATGGGAGGTTCACCACATAGATGTGAAGAGTGATTTTCTTAATGGTGACCTTAATGAGGAGATATATATGCAACAGCCTAATGGTTTAATTCATGATACTTTACTTTTTTTCAAGTTGAGGAAGTCACTCTATGGCCTCAAGCAAGCCCCCGGAGCTTGGTATGCCAAGATGGATAGCTTCCTTCTTTCATTAGGCTTTGAGCGATGCAAATCTGATCCTAATGTGTATTTGTAGCATATTGGAGATTTATTGCAAGTCATAGTATTGTATGTTGATGACATTTTGATTACATGAAGTTTCAATGATGATATAGGATCAATAAAGTCCTCTTTGCATAGTGAGTTTTCTATGACTAGCCATGGATTGTTGAAACAATTTCTTGGCTTCGAGATTGAGCAATATGATTCAGCGATCAAGGTCAGACAATCAAATTATAATACATACCTATTATTGAAGTTCAATATGGTTGAATGTAAGGCATCCAAGTTCCCATTCCTTTCAGGAATAAAACTAGGTGATTTTGGTGCATCTCCATTGGTGGACAACACGTTGTACAAGAAACTAGTTGGGAGCTTGTTGTATCTCACACACTCTCGACTTGATTTGGCTGATGTTTCAGGAGTTGTTGCAAGATATATGTAGGACCCCCATGAGATAAATTCTAAGGATGCAAAAATTATCTTGCATTATGCGCAAGGAACCAAACACTTCGTGGTACACTATGTTGATGATTCTCCTCTAGAACTAGTTGGATTTACTGATTCTGATTGGGTTGGAGATTGCATTGATGGAAATTCCACTTCAGATTATGTCTTCATGCTTGCACATGGTCCCATATGTATTTCAAGAAATAAACAACACTATATCCCTTTCATCAGTTGAGGCCGAGTACAGAGGATCAGTTAACACAGTTACATAATGTGTGTGGTTGCACGGTATTCTTGGGGAACTTGGATTCATATTTGATTTACCCACAATAATTTGGTGTGATAATAAAAGAGAAATCAATATTTACATTGATCCAGTGTAGAGACAGAGGACCAAGCACATAGAGATACACATGCACTATATCATAAGCGTGGCGCATGAGCAGGTGATATCGTTGCAGTATTTCCCATCTACAGAGAAAATTGTTGACATCTTCACCAAAATATTCATAGAGAATACATTCACCTATATGAGATCACTTCTTGGAGTGGGTGACACATAGTTATTGTTGGGAGGTTTTGTGCCCTGGGGGTTTTCCCCCTTACCTTGGTTATATTGACAAATAAACTTTTGTAAGAGGTGACTTGAGCCTTAGTTTCCAAAGCCTCAATAATTTTGTGATGTATTTACACTAATGTAGGCTTAAGGGGGGGGTTTAGAGCATTATACCACCTTAGTACCATGGTTATACACCTAGGACACATTTTCATTTGCCGTATACTTATGTTATATGGTCCAAAACTAGGTTGTGTCGGTCAAGCAAGGTCCTTTTGGTGTTTTGGACTCATTAATGCACCCAAGAAACCACATTTGATCATTATATTTACACATGCACCTTCATTTATGAAATTTTAGTCCTTGGTGTGCTTCCACTCCATAAAACAAGGAAAATAGTTTACCATAGGCGCCCATGCATGGTATTTGGGTGTTTTTTGTCCTTTTGGACCATTTATTATTACTGCCTAGAGACACTCCCAATCATCCACATACTCCAACACGCCTACCCTACCTCCACACAGGTATTCATGGTTGTTTGAGGTGGTTTGGAAGTTCATTGGTCCACCTAGGGGGATTTTGAGGTCCAATCTAATCCTGCCACATGTATGCATCCAAAATTCCTCCAAAGGATAACGATTTTCTCCTATTATTATATAAACATGTTCTAGTCATATTTACATATTGAACATTAATAATAAACTTTGTTATTGGATCCATTCTTATGTGTTAATTTCATTATTTTCACTATTTTTCTGCATAATTTGTGAATATCTTGATTTATGAGGATTCCTTTAGCTCCTATATCTTGTTGTGAATATGATTTTCATATGGTATTGGATCTCGTTAGAGCTACTATTATATCCCAAAATGAAACATCTCTTCCTATGACCACTTTCCCATGATTATGTCACATGTCGACACTTCCATGACGACACTTAATGAAGTCACTGAAAGTCACTAAAAAACACCTAACTTACAGGGCCCATATCCAGAGTTATGTAAATTTGTTTGATTTCTTCTCTTCACTGTTGGAAATATATTTGAGTAATCTAAAACTTTCCAGAATACACCAAAGTCTGAAAATTCCCAGAAGTACCCTAAAAATGAGATTCTTTGATGTATACGCGAGTTGCCTTAAGGAAACCCGCGTGTTGTATGTGACTTGTTCTATATGATACCCATGTATACATTTGTATACGTGACAATTGTCACTACAACTCATGTATCCTTTTGCATAGGCGACTATTGACATTGAAACCCGCGTATGTACACAACTGTTGTCACTGAAACTAGCGTGTTTTTCCTGTACATGTCAAAAAAAATGTTTCTCGAAATTTGAGTAGTTTGGGTGGTTAAGAAACTGACTCCTTCGGTTGTAACTAATCCTATCCTCGCCCCTAACTCTTCAGAACACTATATAAAAGAGGGAGAAGGTCCATAAGAGGAGACTTGAACCTTTGCATTGTTATGTTGGAGGAATTGGGACTCTCATTCCCCCCACCTTTGCCCTAGAAGCTTTCTCTTTGTGTTGCAGATCTTGGAGGCTAAGTTCCTTGAAGAAGAGAAGCAGAAGAACTAGATCAAGGTTTCGTGAGGTGCCCAACTTGAAGAGAAGGTATATTTGTACTTCCTTTCATGATTAATAAATATGTGATGTCCTTCTTCTTCCCAAATCATTGTTCAATGTGTGATTGAATCGTTGTTTATGATCAGATGTTTATGTTAATCAGAATAGTTTCTCATATTACTTTGATTATCATTACTTTATATGTGGTCATATTGGTTTGAGGAAGGTATAATTTGTTTTGCATGTCTACTGGATAAAGAGGAGCAAGAAGAGGATTGAAGGGCTTCTTGGATCAACCTTCGTTTGGCTAAGGTATGAACCATTCCAATCTCTAATTTTGCTTGTATTTACTTGCAGAACTATATGCATCTCTATTTCAACCCCAGTACATTGATGGCCTCTTAAACCCTAGCCATAGGAAATTTTCCTCTACAACGAAACTGGCGACTCTGCTGGGGAGATACTTTTCTATTTGGGGTTTCTTTGTCTTTATTCCAATATTTTGTAAAGTTCCAAGTCCTTCTTGCCACTTAAGAACACCTCCCCTGCCTTCCTAAGGTAGTTTTTGACTTTTTAGGTTTTTTTCCCACCCATACGCGAGTTGCAGACTCCATAGTCATGTGTCTAGTATGTACATGTGACTTTCTATACTGTCAAATCGCATATCACATGCAACCTGTCAGTAGGGAAACTCGTGTATGCCCCTAAAACAATGTTTTTTCCTCATTTTTATGGTTGTTTCTGTTGTTTGATGGTTGTTTGGTAGGTATTTTAGGGTCCTCTGCAGGTGCATGACTCTAGGGAGTTAGTTTCATCCCTTTTGGGTGCTCTTTATCTGTGTGGTAAGTATTTTTGTAGCATTAGGGCTTTCTCTTTTCTCTTCCCCCCCACCCCCTTTGCTTGGCATGATTTTTGGCTCATGTTTCTGGTCAGTCTATGTTGATGATCTTTGTCTGAGTTTAGAAGCTTGTTGGTGTTTCTTTACTTCTTATTTTGTTGGTTAACTTCACCATGCCAAAATAGTTGATTTGTCTCTTATGCAAGCATTCTTTCCAAGTAGGGTTTATACTGACTTTAGGGCATTCTAGAGTATGTTTGGTGGTTGTATAGCAGAGTTCATTTTGCTTTGCTTTTGTCATCTGCATACTTTTGTTTGTAGGTAGTTTTGATTTTTCATTTATAAAAGAAAAAGAAAAAGAACATATAGTTGGTTAATATGCATGTAGATTAGGGTTTTTTCTTGAATGCACTGCATATCATTATTCTTGAAAAAATAAAAAGAAATTGTTCTTTTGTGGCTTTCAAGTTTCTATTTGAAAAAGAAAGAGAATAGTTTTTCCATTTTGCATTTCATTTCTCTTTTCTTAATCATCTTGTTTCATCATTGAGTCAAAACACCATTGGTTTCACCTCTGCCACCCCCTTTGAGTAATTAACAGCACTTTAAAATAAATGCTTAATATTTAAAATTTATTAGTAACTATTTACTTCTAGGGACGACCCACACTAGTCTAGGCTAGTGTTTTTGGTTAAGCATATCTTAACTTCCCAAAAATTCAAACTCAAACATAGTGGCCTATCTATTATGAAATCCAACTTCATTGGGAAAGACACTGGAAATCTCCTCTCACACAGGATTCAAGCGTGAGGTCGTGTGATACTGAGTTGTTGGAGATACCCCTCCAATTCTCAGTAAAGCATACACCAGAGCTGCTACATGTTTGGGGACTAATCTAGTACCTCCTCTCGGCCCCGCGTGGTGTCTGGTACTATTTGGGTTTCAATCTTTACACCCTTCCCATGTGCATCGGGTGGACTAACGACTATTCCGCCGAAATTTCTCCATGATTTTGGTAGCCTTAGTATCTTGTTTGCTAGGATCTTACACAGGTGGAATTGGAAGGATATTTCCAATACACCTAGGGTAGACTTGGAAGGTAACCTCGATATACAATATCGGAGGGCAGTTGGGTGATTACAATGCTTACACCGGGAGGGCTCTTCATAAGATTCCAAGTAACTACTCTCCTTCCTTCATTGGTTAGTTCTGGGCCCTCATCATCCCATACTTTCCTTTGGAAGGCATCTTTGTTTGCTTGGCATGATACTTAGGTCTTTTTCTAATGGTGTGTTCTTTGTACTGTTGGTTTCCTGCTGACCTCTGACTTTGTCTTATTGTTTGAAACTATGGATAACACCCCTTTGAACACCAACTAAGAGATCCCCGTGTTGGGAACTACTTGTACCATTCCTCTTACAGGGAATGTTGGTGTTCCTTTGATGGCCACCCTGAATCTTCCTGGATTCACCCTAGGGCTACTGGTGTGGTTGTTTTCCACTCCAACTGTCCTAAATACTCTTGATGCTTCTCAAGTAAGATACTTATATCAAGGGCATCAAAACACTGCTTCCCCTTCACCTATAGTTGCTTCACCTCCTCCTTTTACCTCATGTGGTGAAAGTACTAATACTAGTAACTAATAGTATAAAAGGAGTAAAAGAAGGAAGAATAGGAAGAAGACACATAAGCAAGGGGGAACCCGTTTAACCTCTGCAAGTCAAGTTGAACCTCACCACCTAGCTTCTATAGTTCATGCTGGGGGCACCTATCCAAACTCTGCAATTCATGTTGGATCTAAGCACTCAACCTCTGCAAGTCAAGTTGATCTTCACAATCTAGCCTATGTTGATCATGATGGTGGGATCCTTCCAACCTTTCCAGGTCATGTTTGATCCAGTGATTTAGCCTCTGTAGTTCATGCTGAGGGAACCTGTTCAACCTCTGATGTTCTATTTGAACCTCTCCATCTAACTTTTGCAGGTCATGTTGGACCCAGTCTCTCAACCTCTGCAGGTAATGCTTGGGGAAGTCTCTCAACCTCTATGGTTCATGTTGAGGACAAATAGTGAGCCACTGCAAGTCATGTTGACTATGTTGAAAAGACTAACCATTCAAAACATAAGCCCAAGTTTCCTTGTAAGCTTTCTGAGGGAGACCACCTTAATTATAAATGCCCTTCCATCATGGAGGTGCGAAGTGTTTGATTTCATGGTCATCCCATTTTTTAACATCCTAACCTCTAGTGGTCATGTTGGGGGAAAACTCTCACCCTTTGTAGGTCATGCTAAGAGAAAATAGTCAGCCACTGCTAGTCATGTTGACATCATTGAAAAAACTAGTCGTTCGAAGTGCAAACTTAAGTTCCCTTGTAATCTTTGCAAGGGAGATCATTTTACTCACTAGTTCCCTACTATCATAGAAGTGCGAAGAGTGTGGTCCAAGACTCATGAATATCTTGCTCCTGAACAACCTATAATTTCTCAACAACCTACTCAACCTTTGGTTGTTCTAGTGGGAAAACCTTCCCATTATTTGGTTCACCCCACTCTTCTTTCGGAGAGTGATCCTTATGTGATTGAACCAATGTCATATTTGGTCAATCCCCCTCTCCCTTTGGAGAGTGACTTTCACGAAGCAGTTGAATCGATTCCATTGTCGATTAATCCCACTCTTCCTTTGGAGACTAAAGTGTCTGCTGGTCACATTTTCTTCACTGCTAGTTCAAAACTTATTGAACAAGGGGGCATTGAAATTGCTTTGGATGAACCCCCACTAAGCTCTCGGATTACTTCCTTTGATTCGGATAGCCTAGTTGAGGCATTCCTTCCTTCTGACGCACCTTTCTAGATAAAGGTCAAAGTTGAACAATACATGATTACTTGTTGTATTGTTGATGAATGAGACTCAGTTAGTACCTTGGTTGCTCGTACTTAGTGAGGCATGGAATCTCCCATCCTTGTGTTGACTCCTAGTCAGTTACTGGCATTTGATAGAAGAACTAGTACATACTTGGGAATTCTTGCTCAAACACTTGTTACTTTGGGTGGGAAGATTGTATTAGTTGACTTCATGGTGATAGAAGACCCCTTGGACTTCAATATTCTCCTCAAAAGTGGTTATTTCTATTCCATGCAAGTTGTGGTGTCAACATTATTTCATGTAATATACTTTAATCATGGAGAATAAATTGTCACTATTGATCAGTTGTATTTTCTTGATCCCTCTCCTGACCCAACTAGAGACCAGGTCTTTCCTTTATTGATTCCCAATGTTTTGACAGACACTACCCTGCCACGGGTGAGCTATGTGGCCTCAAGTCCTTTATGTTCAATTGCTACTAAGAAGCAGCCTCTGATTTCATGCTTACCTTCTCAAGACTTGGTCCCAACAGTTGACCAGGTGAGTCATCCTATACAGAATGTGGAGCCTTCTCTCCACTCTGTTGATCCATTTGAAAGTTTAGACATTTGTCCTATCTCGGATGATCTCCTTCCTTAGGATGAAGTCTTCCCAGATTCTTTGATACAGTCTGACCTTATTTTGGATGTTGGCTCAATTGTGACTAAGTCTAATCCTGATTTGCTTAGTAAGCTTGATATTTCTATTGATCGATCTCCTTATGTTGGTCTTATTGAGTCTTTTGACTCTTCCTTTGAACAACAAGTAATTAATCCTGATGAGTTTCATTTTTCTTATGAATTTTTCAACTCCTGTGATACTGAGTTTGTTCCTGCAGACTCTATCTCCATTGTTGATTTTTTCTTTTCTTATGAGGTTGATATTACTGATTGTGAACCCTCAGGTCTTGGCACTATAGTTTCCTCTTTCATTGATTCTTCCTTGACTACACCTTTTGTAGAAGATAGCAAAGTTGCATGTGTTTCTGCCAAAGTAACTTGCATCGGATCTTTTCTTCTGAATATGTTTCTGATGTTGTTGTTTCTTGGAGACGAGATTTTTAGTTTGATTCACAAATTTTTACTGGCCTTGTCTTGTTGCTCAAGATATAATTGTATTTACATGTACCCTGGTCTCTCTCATGAGCCTGATGTCGACTTCCATGCGTTTAGCTCGTTGTATAATCCCTCATCTCTACTCTCATCATCGCTCAGCCTTGTATCATTTTTCCTTTGCAACTTGACACCTTTTACCTTGAGGAGATGTTCCCTAAGTTTCTTTATCTTTCTCATGTTCCTTTCATTATGCAAATGTTTGTTCCTCGCACTTGGAACTAATTTCGCTTGCCTCTGATACTCGTCTTATCACATTTAGAGCATTCTTTTTTCTCTCCTTCGAGCTCATTGAGAACAGCAAGGAGGCTGCGAGTTGAATTTTTCGGACTCGTTAAAACTTCACGGCAAAGATATGGAGTTTATTTAGGCCCAAGTCTGACTCCTCAAAATGAACTTGACTTCCGAGTAAACTTATTCGTTCAGACTTGTTAAGAATAAGTGAACTGGCATCCACATTGGTGGTAGTTTATCGTTTTTTCAGACCATGTGGCATAGTTATAAAAAAGAAGCACTCTCTTTTCTTTGGATTTGAGAAGAGTATATTCAGGCATAGGTTTAACTTTTTTCCGGACCTGGAGGACTAAATTTATGGAAAATGAACCTTTTCAAGCTTAGTTTTCTCTTTGTCGTGCTCTGGACCTAAACATGAAAAATATGTTGAGCGTACTTTATGTTTTTGTCATGCTCGCTAAAACCTAAAGAACAAAACATCAAGTTTACTATTATAAGCCCCATTTATTGTAATCAAATGGATCTTTCTGAGTGATCTTGCCTTCCTTCACACTCATTAAACTTAGGATACATGTCTCTTTTGAAGGTGCGTCAGTATGGTGATAGTTTACCCCTTTTTCGGACCTTGCCGACTAACTACGAAAAAGGCATACCTTAGTTCACTAGGGCTAAGAGAGTTCTCCTCTGTATTGTTTTACATTTTTTTGGACTTAAGAGACTAACTTTATGAAAAAGAACCCCCCTGGGTCTTCTTTGGGGTTTTTAGACTCTCTAAACTATGAAAACACCATCAAGCATTCACTGATTCGATCTCGTAAAATCCATGAATCGATGCTTTATCAAGCATTATTTTGTCTCTTCTTCGAGCTTTCCAAAAATGAAGAAGGTCCCGAGTTGGCTTTCTTAGACTCATTAAACTTTTACAATAAAGAGGGAAGGGAAGTGCATTCACATGTTTTTTACATCATGACAGCAAGTCTTGTCTCCTTGAACAAAGCACCAGTTTTGAGTCTATCAATAGTTGAGTCCTAGTATTTTGACCTTATCCTGATTCAGAGTTTTTACTCATATAATTGGTCTCTTTTCCAATTATATGGGGAATATGTCAATGTATTCTACATTGCAGATTTGTGTCGTTGGTCCATTTGTGTCAAAATCTTCCTAAGTCACTTTTGTGCCGTGCTCATTGTTCAAGGATTAAACCTTTATCGGCCATTCTGGAGTTTCCTTGATCTTTTGTGTCAGTCATTCCCTAGTATCAGTTCATTACATCATGTCTTCGTCAGTCCTTGTCGTGATATTTTTTACCAATTCTAGATCCAATTAGTCCCTAACTTACCTTGTGTTGGATGATGAATGATGCCTTAATTCCTTCCTTCCAATGGATCTCTTCCTATTGACTGCAACACCTCTTTCTCTGGGAATGATAATTAGAGTTTATGACAGTACCTTGGGGATTGCAGTCATCAGTGGTGATTCCCCTCATTATTGGGTAGTGGTAATACCTTACTGTCTCCTACTCGATGGATTCCTCAAGTGTTTGACTTCAAGTCCTTGTATTCACACTTGTTAGAATGTACTAGGTACCTTGGCTGCCATTTTCATTAATGGTGGTTTCCCTCGCATTTGTTAACGGTTCTCATCATTGATCGGTAATCAAACGGTTTCCTCCATGTTTGACCTCAGCTCCTTTATTCGCATGGTTAGGATTCATACCTTTTGGACGATTTGGATTGAAGACCATGGGCCGATAGTAGCATCATCATCTTTTTGCTATCGCCCGAGTTGCGCAAGACCTTGTCACACTTCCTATGACATTTTGCTGAGACATAGATCCACCTTGTATTTTTGTGGCTATGATCGATTATTGAGCATGGATCCACCTTGTTCATTTGTGGCTATGAATATTTTAGATTTTATATGGCACCTTTTTGCATATTGAGCAACCATCATAGTTTCATTAGTTATGCACATGCTGGATCTGCCTATATATTTATGGTGATAATTTGTATATGGACTTGTATGTCCCAGATATCAGTTTTTCCTGACATTTATCTCTCTTTCAGGTACCTTTGTTCAAGCCTTTCGATCTTGGATTCTGTGCTCTCTCCATACTCAGATGTTTCCTTTATAATGTATTTCATCTATCATATTCCCCTCTAGCCTCATACATCTAAGGGGGAATCTATTATAGCCCAAAATGGCACATCTCTTCATGTGACCACTTTCCCATTATTTTGTCACATGACGACACTTCATGAAAGTCACTGAAAGTCACTTAAAAAACACCTAACTTGGAGGACCCATATCTGGATTTATGTAACTCTGTTTGACTTCTTATTTACACCGTTGGAAAGGTAATTGAGTCAGCTAAAACTTTCCAGAAGACACCAAAGTCTAAAAATTCCTCAAAGTACCCTAACAATGAGATTTTTATGTATACGCAAGTTTCCTTAAGGAAACCCGCATGTTGTACGTGACTTGTTCTATATGATACCTGCGTATACCTTTGTATACGTGACTATTTTCATTGCAAATCACATATCCTTTTTCATACGCGACTATTGACACTAAAACCTGCATATGAATGTGACGGTTGTCACTGAAACTCGTGTGTTTTTCCTGTAGATGTCAAAAAAATATGTTTCTCCAAATTCGGGTAGTTTGGGTGGTTACGCAATTGACTCCTTTTATTCTAACTGATCGTATCCTCACCCCTAACTCTTTAGAACACTATATAAGAGAGGGAGAAGGTTCATGAGAGGAGACTTGAACCTTTGCATGGTTATGCTGGAGGAATTGGGACTCTCATTCCCCCCACCTTTTCGCTAGAAGATTTCTCCTTGTGTTGCAAAGCTTAGAGGCTGAGTTCCTTCGAGAACAGAAGCAGCAGAACCGGATCAAGGTTTTGTGAGGTTCCCAACTTGAAGAGAAGTTTTATTTTTACTTCCTTTCATGATTAATAAATATCTAATGTCCTTCTTCTTCTCAAATCATTGTTCAATGTGTGATTGAATCGTTGTGTATGATCAGATGTTTATGTTAATCAAAATAGTTTTTCATATTACTTTGATTATCATTACTTTATATGTGGTCATATTGGTTTGAGGAACGTATAATTTGTTTTGCAGGTTGTTAAATTTTCATATGCTAAGCTAGATCATTAGTATTTCATTTCGATTTCATAACAAAAGCATATAAACAGGATCACTGAAAGATAGACAAGCACAACCATACAAAAGGAGAACACAAAGATTTATCCTGGGAAAACCCTAAAGGGAAAAACCCAGCAAAAGATTCCTCAATATAGATGCCCCAAAAGATAAAAGATAAAAGATAAAACCAACAAGGAGATCAAAGCCTGATCCTCCTCCTTCTCCAGTTACTTCTCTTCTCCACTAATGCGCTAGACAAGTGAGAGTGTGTGTGTCTCAAATGAGGAGCACCACACCACTATTTATATTCATCCGTTCACTTGAATTAACTCATCCGACATGTAGGCTCAAGTTAATCATGTAGGCTCGAGTTACACATGTAGGCTCAAGTAACCACATTGGGGTGCTAATGACCCACCTTTACAAATAGAGGGGACAACCTCATGACTCTTATTTGTTCTTTCGATTAGAAGCATCGGGGTACAAGATAATACAAGTGGTTCTCCCGGTAGGACCATTGAGGACCACAAAAGATACATATAGAATATTCTTCGAAGTTACAATATTTCAACACTCCCCCTTAACGAGAAGGGTATTCTACAACAACATCAACAACAACAATAGTAGGAGAGGACATCATCAACATCAACAGAGTAACACATCTATAAATCATTGGAAGCTTTTCAACATCATATAGTCTTCGTCTTCAATATTTGACCACAGCAACTCTTTAATCAACATCAGCATCTTTTGACCTTTTGATCGGCAACATCTTCAACACTTTGATCTTTCGATCAGTAACATATTCAGCAACATCTTCAGCACTAAGACCTTTTGATCAACAGCAACATATTCAGCACTTTGACCTTTCGATCAGCAACATCTTCAGCACTTTGACCTTTCGATCAGCAACATCTTCAACACTTTGACCTTTCGATCAGCAGCAACATCTTCAGCACTTTGACCTTTCGATCAGCAGCAACATCTTCAGCACTTTGACCTTTCGATCATCACCAATATCTTCAACATTTTGATCAGCAATATCTTCAGCACTTTGATCTTTTGATCAGCAAAGACATCTTCAACATTTTGACCTTTCAATCAGCAACATCATCACATTCTGATTAGTAACATTGTGATCAGCACCATCATCATACTTCAACTCTTGAACAGAATCATCATCATCATATTCTGATCTTTTGATCAGTATGTTGTCATCATCACATACTGATCATCTTCATCGTCACACTCTGATCTTTCGATCAGTACATGATCATCATCGTACTCTTGATCATCCGATCAGTACATTATCATCATACTCTGAAATTCTGATCAATACATCATCGTCATCATAAAAACATCATCATCATGAAAACATCAACATCATCAAAACATCATTATGATCAAAACATTCAACATCATCAAAACATCAAAATATCATCATCATCACACTCTGATCTTTTGATCAGTACATCATCATCATCATAAAATCATTATCATCAAAACATCAACATGATCCTTCCTTTCGGAATTACGGGATCAACATGTCTGTGGTACTCAGATGATCCTTCCTGTCGAAATTATGGGATTTAGGTCTTTACGGAGTTAATAATGATCCTTCCTTTCAGAATTATGGGATCAAGTCTTTACGGAGCTACTAATGATCCTTCCTTTCGGAATTACGGGATTTAGGTCTTTACGGAGTTGCTAACGATCCTTCCTTTCGGAATTACGGGATCAACACATTTGTGGAACTCAAACAATCCTTCCTATTGGAATTACAGGATCAACACATCTATGGAACTCAGACAATCCTTCCTGTTGGAATTACGGGATCAAGTCTTTACGGAGCTACCAATGATCCTTCCTTTTGAAATTATGGGAATTAGGTCTTTACGTAGTTACTAACGATCCTTCCTTTCGGAATTATGGGATCAACACATCTGTGGGACTCAGACAATCCTTCCTATTGGAATTACAGAATCAATTCAATGATCCTTCCTTTCGGAATTACAGGATTTAGGTCTTTACGGAGTTACTAACGATCCTTCCTTTCGGAATTACAGGATCAACACAGTTGTGGAACTCAGACAATCCTTCCTATTGGAATTATGGGATCAAGTCTTTACAGAGCTACCAACGATCCTTCCTTTCAGAATTACGGGATTTAGGTCTTTACGGAGTTACTAACGATCCTTCCTTTCGGAATTACGGGATCAACACATCTATGGAACTCAGACAATCCTTCCTATTGGAATTACGGGATCAATTCAATGATTCTTCCTTTTGAAATTACGGGATTTAGGTCTTTAAGGAGTTACTAATGATCCGTCCTTTTGGAATTATGGGATCAACACAGTTGTGGAACTTAGACAATCCTTCCTATTGGAATTACGGGATCAACACACGTTCTCGAGTACTGAAGTCACCAGATCTATTATGAACCGGGGTTCAAGGATGATACAATCCTACTACCTTCTTGATGACCGAAGTTCACCGGATCCATTCTGAACCAAAGTTCAAGGATGATACAATCCTGCCACCTTCTCGATGACCGAAGTTCACCGGATCCATTCTGAACCAAAGTTCAAGGATGATACAATCCTGCCACCTTCTCGATGACCGAAGTTCACCGGATCCATTCTGAACCAAAGTCCAAGGATGATACAATCCTGCCACCTTCTCGATGACCGAAGTTCAGCGGATCCATTCTGAACCAAAGTCCAAGGATAATACAATCCTACCACCTTCTCGATGACCGAAGTTCACTGGGTCCATTCTGAACCGAAGTTCAAGGATGATACAATCCTACTACATTCTCGATGACCAAGGTCACCGGATCACTTCTGGACATATGTCCCAGGATGATACAATCCCTCTTCATTCTCGAAGACCGAGGTCTCCGGATCACTTCTGGACATATGTCCCAGGATGATACAATCCCATTGCAACATCACTACTCCCCCTTTCAAGGAAGGTCTTTCCAAACCACACCAAGCTTGTCTCGAAAGTGTTCGAACTTTACTCGGGACAGAGGCTTAGTTAGCACATCACCATCTAAACCATCATCATCTGCATCTTTAGTATGTGAATACTGAACTATCACCATCTGTATCTCCAGTATGTGAATACTGAAAGCATCATCTATATCTTCATTATGGGAATACTGAAACATCATCATTTGCATCTTTATCTTGTATGTAGAAATATTAGATTTCTATGTCTTACGACAGAACACAGGGTTCTCTATTATCACAACTCTCATTATCACATAGAATCAATGTAGTATCCATCTTCAGGTCAAGGAGACCTGATATCAGCTTTCGAAGCCATATGGCTTCACAAATTAGCAGATCAATCTGCTATGTATTCTGCTTTTGTTGTTCTAAGAGAAACACTGGACTGTTTCCTGCTAAACCATGAACTCATAGCAGACCCCAAACAAAAGCATCTACCTAATGTGCTTTTCCTGTCTGAGATACTTCCAACCCAATCTGCATCTAAATAGCCATACAATCTGTAGTCATGGCTACCATCATAGTATAGACCAAGGTCTATAGTCCCTTTCAGATATCTCATCACATGTTTTGCAGCTACTAGGTGAACCCATCTTGGTTGAACAAGATATTGACTTAAGGTGTTCACAGCAAAACAAATGTTTGGTCTGGTATTTGTTAAGTACATCAATGACCCAATGATCTGTCTGTAATGAGTCGCATCTACTAACTCTGATGAGTCATCATCTAACAGCTTCAGGTTAGAGTCCATGGATGTGGCCATGGCTTTGCATTCCAACATATTTAATCTCTTCAATATCTCTACCGCATACTTTCCCTGGTTGAGAAATATTTCTTCTGAACTTTGTCATATTTCCAGACCTAGGAAATAGTGCATTAACCCAAGATCTTTCATCTCAAATTCTTATGCTAGTGTCTTCTTGCTTTCCATGATCTGTTGCTCCTTCCCTGTCAAGAATAAGTCATCCACATATAATAACAGGATGACAGGTTCATCTTCTACAACCTTGAGATAAAGGTTAGGATCAGCTTTACTCTTGGTAAAACCCATAATTGACAGGAAACTCCATACCAAGCTCTGGGAGCTTGCTTCATGCCATAGAGGCCCTTCTTCAACTTACATATATGAGTCCATCTTCTTCAACTTCAAATCCTTTGGATGTAAAACTCTTCCCCAATCATACCATTAAGGAAGGATTGTCTTTACTTCATCATGGAAGCAACTACCATCATAGTTCTGAAGGAAGTGTACCTTGCTTCCTGGAGTAAGTGTCTCTTCAAAATTAATTCTCTCTTTCTTATAGAAACCTCTAGCCACAAGTCTTTCCTTACTTCTATCAGCGACATATTTTATCTTGCAAATCCATTTGTAAGATACCACATGCTTGCTTTCTGGTTTGAGTACTATATTCCAAACATCATCATAACATCTTCCATGAGTTCGCCTTGTCAGATCATCAACATATCCTAGTCTTCTGCATTCAACTTTGAAGGTTGGAACCCACTTTACTCTTGGTAAAGTCTCAATCCATCAGGAAGTTGTCCATCATGTCATACCGTGTTGAACTCAGATATCTTCTGTAGTCACTCCCCCTGAAGTGGAGTATTATCTTCCTTCTTCATTATGTATAGGTGATTCTATGCTTGATATATACTAGTCAATAGAGTATGTCATGTCATAGTCTATTCTTTCTGAGGCAAATCATGATTCTTTCTTTGTACACTTGTTCTTACAGATCCATATGGAAGATACTACGTACTTCCCTTTATGTCTCGAAATCATATCATATACATCATTTTCCATAATCAACTATTATTCTTTGATCATAGCTTCTTTCATAGCATTTTTTTTCTTCATCTTGAGTTATCTCTCATACCCATGGTGGTATTCATCCTTCGAGGTGGATCTACCGCTCTTTGAAGCTCTTTCTTTCATCATGGTGTCTCTGACCCTGGGAGCTTCAGATTCATGTTTATTGAATTGGCATCACTTGTTCTTCGGAACAAGTCTTATCCTTCTTTTCTTTTAGGAGGTTTTACAGGACCTTTCCTACAATTCAAATGCACCAATTGCATGGTTAGAATTACATATGCATAATGACAAATTCTTATTCATCATGCAACTATTTAGCCAATACAACATTCATCCATATCTCATAGAAACTTTCTATATGCCTTCCATCTCTACCATGACATCATTGAGATTGTGCACTAATCCAATATGTCAGCAAATAGGTTTCATTCTAGATAAGTAACAATGGATATTTGTATAGAACCATGAGCTACTTACCCATCACATGCATGCAAACAACACATCAACTAAATATAATCAAATGCATAACAAAACAATATCATTAAATGACAATTGAATACTTATCTTTTGTTTGTTTCATGGGTAGACTCCTTGATCATTCTGCTTCATCATCTTCTTCATCCATGAAATCATCATTTCTTATCCAAATGATAAGATGGATAACAGGTTCGTCAAGAATTGAGTTCTTCAAATTCCTCATCGCTTGAGGGATATTCTTTGAAAGGTGAGAGCTTGATCTTCAATTTGCTCCCATCTTTCTTCTTCTCTTCTTATGAGACGGGCTTCTTCTTCTTCCCAGAGTCAACTGAAAGTAATCACTTCCTTTTGGCACACATTCCTCACATGAATGAATCCCATGATCATGGGAGGCCATTCTCTACTTCTTCTTCTACCGCTTCAAGATGTTATGCATTCTAGATCTTCACATTCTTCAACTGTTTTCTCAAATCCATCTTCTGAATTATGTTCTTATCTTCAAATAACTTGATCAAGGAATCAAACATCTTCGGTGTCTTTAGGGAAGACACTTGTGGTACAAGTTGATCCGTTGAATCAACAATGATCTTCTTGGCCTTGATCAAGTTCTTCTTGTGTAAGGCTTTGAGGCTCATCTCCCTCTAGAACTGGAACCTCTCTACTCAGGTAGGTGTCCAATTCATTTTCTTTAGAGAGATCAAATACTTCCATTCTTGGAAGTTTTCAAATTCACCAAGATTACCATCAAGCTGATGTGATAGATCACTTTGAAATGAGAACCTCAAATGCAAATAGCAAAAGATTAGATCTTACCGATTTGAGGTGTCTCTCCTGCTTCCGAAGCTAGATGATCTAGGGTTTGTCAGAGAAACCCTAATATTAAAAACTTTGAATCTTTCAAATTTGATTGGATAGAAAGATAGATCTCTTCAAATGGAGCTATCCAATGTACTCCTTTTCTGAAAACAGTGGAGGGAAGCTCCCAGAACAGGAAGCCCTAGTTTTCCAATTTCTTCTGCAGAAATGTCTGTTACTGTTTCTGTGATATCTCTGAAATTACTACTACTCTGTGTCTAAAATTTTGTACTGAGATAACCCCGCATTTCCCTGATCCAAAGCCATAGGTTTCATCAGAATTGGTTTCACAAATTGGGATTTATGATCATTTTCCCAAGGTGACCTGTTACAGGACTATTTAGAATAGTGAAGTTGTATGGCATGCCACATGTCACTGGTTCATCTTCAAGTTTGGAAATTCGGACCACAGAAAGTAAATTCCATGCTCTTTCTGGAACATCTTTAGGAATTCCATTTGGACCTCTGTATCCCACGATACAGCAATTCTCCCCAGTTGTCCTATTTAGGGATGAATTCTGGAAGAGGCTGGAACCCTAACTTAGAGGGACCATATCTCCCAGAATATAGCGAATCTGACTCTAAATTTTGGACACAGTGTAAATCAGGGTTTTATCTTCAGCCTCTAAAATTTTCAACGCTTGAGCCTTCGCCAATCTCAGGATATAGAGAATGTACCAAAACTTAGTAGTTTTAGAATTTAGGTTTTTTTTTTTTTTCAGATCGGGGTCAAACTAGGGTTTGACTTTCCCAGAGTTTCACCCAACCAAATTTCTTAATACAGGTCTCTAAACTTCGATTTTGATGAGGAAAAAAATCCTATTCTAGGCTCACTCAAAAATTCTTCTTATGTAGAAAGCCCTAATTTTCTGCACCAAAACTGAAAATGCTCGGAATCAAATTCCGCTTCGACAGAAAGATGCACCCTTCAATGGAGAGTCAGTCTAGCCTTCTTTTGCTGATCGATCATGGATAGAGACCCAAAAAATAAGAAGCCCTAGATTATTTTAGCTGTATAATGTCTTCTTTCAGGGTGGCTCTGATACCATGTTAAATTTTCATATGCTAAGCTAGATCATTAGTATTTCATTTTGATTTCATAACAAAAGCATATAAACAGGATCACTGAAAGATAGACAAGCACAACCATACAAAAGGAGAACACAAAGATTTATCCTGGGAAAACGCTAAAGGGAAAAACCCAGCAAAAGCTTCCTCAATATAGATGCCCCAAAAGATAAAAGATAAAACCAACAAGGAGATCAAAGCCGGATCCTCCTCCTTCTCCAGCTACTTCTCTTCTCCACTAATGCGCTACACAAGTGAGAGTGTGTGTGTCTCAAATGAGGAGCGCCACACCTCTATTTATATTCATCCGTTCACTTTAATTAACTCATCCGACATGTAGGCTCGAGTTAATCATGTAGGCTCAAGTTACACATGTAGGCTCAAGTAACCACACTGGGGTACTAATGACCCACCTTTACAAATAGAGGGGACAACCTCATGACTCTTATTAGTTCTTCTGATTAGAAGCGTTGGGGTACAAGATAATACAAGTGGTTCTCCCAGTAGGACCATTGGGGACCACAAAAGATACATATAGAATATTCTTCGAAGTTACAATATTTCAACACAGGTCTCTTGGAGCAAGAGCAGAAAGAAGAGGATCGAAGGGCTGCTTGGATCAACCTTTGTTTAGCTAAGCTATGAACCATTCCAATCTCTGATTTTGTTTGTATTTACTTGCAGAACTATATGCATCTCTCTTTCAACCCCAGTACGTTGATGGCCTCTTAAACCCTAGCCATAGGAAAGTTTCCTCTACAACAGATGCAAATCAAATCCATATTGTTTGATTTTCTATTAGGGTTTCTTCAAGAAAAAATCAAGTGTTTGCATTGCAGGTACATTCAGTGTTTCTGTCACCCAATGCACAAGTAGAAATGCACCAAAATCATGTCTTTTTTACCCCATTCAACAATATTTAATGGAAGGTCAAAATGGTGATCCACATCAGGTCGAAAGGCTTCTATAAAGTCACCATGGGGACTAAGAACGAACCCAACTCTAGTGTGGAAAAATCAAAGTACTTCAACAGATTGGATCAGGGATTAGGGATTCTTTGTCTCAGCATATCGAGGGATATTCTCTTCCATGTATATAGTGTTACTACATCTAATGAAGTCTGGCTCAAGCTTGAGTCACTTCTTGGGAAGATTGATAAGATGAGATGACACTAACTCGAAAATGAGTTGATCCCATTGATCCCAACTCACTTTGAGATGAGCCAGGATTTCTTCACAAAGTTCAAATCGTTGGTGCTTCAGCTGAAACAATGTGGCATTTACAAGAAGGATGAGCATTTGATCTTGTCCATGATTTTGAAGCTAGTCCCTGAGTACTCAGTGTTTGTCTCCTCATTCTACTTAGGTAAGCTGACAGCTCGAAATTGGAGAATGGATTCATTGTTAGACTTCAGGGAGTCTTTATCTCAAGAACAAGACAAGTTACTACAAATGGGTATCATGAAATCCACCAAGGATCAATCCCTTGCTACTGGAGTTTCGAATCAAGCCAAAGGAGATAAGAAATCTAAGGATTCGAAGCAACAAGAGAAGAAGAAGCAGGACAAGCCCAAATATTCCGATGGGGGTGCGAATCCTATCAAGGACAAAGAGAAAAAGAAGAAAGAGAAGAAAAAATGCACTTATTGTCACAAGGGGTGGAATCCAGATAGTGAATGCATGAAGAAAACCATTGACATGATGGCGCAACTCCTAGAGAATAACAACATCCCACTGCTATAAGGCGCAAGGAAGAAAGAGGGAGGTTCAAGCTCAAAGAACAAGGATAGATGTCATGCTTTAGTTGTTGGATCTTAAGTCTCTTCATCCTTCATCATAGATTCGGGTGCCTCAGTAAAATGGCTTCCATGCAAGTTTTTTTCTCGTCCATACATCCTTACAGTGGTCCATCCATTCTCATGGATGATGTTTCGGAGATCCAAGCCAAAGCGATTGGCAAGATCAACCTAGAAGATGGGTATTTCAACAATGTGTTGTGTTTACCTGATCTTGTAGAGAACCTACTCTTTTTCTATCAAATGACACACACAGGTACATCAAAGAGAATAACATTTACTCAAGATGATGTGGATGTCTCATAAGTATCTACAGGACAAGTTGTTGCAGTGGGTTTTGTTGACCATGATTCGAGAATGTATATGTACATTCACTTCCTCCCCTACTCTCAAGGGAATGAGCTCTTGTCACATGTCAATGAGACCAGAAAGTTGTGGCATGAGAGGTATGGCCATCTCAACTACAAGTACCTCCAATCTCTAATCAAATATAGCATGGCTGAATGGATTCCTACCATCAAGTTTTCTAAAGGCACTTGCAAAGGGTGCATAGTGGGAAAACATGTTGAGCGCAAATATGACAAAGGGAAGGCTAGGAGGGTTTTCCAAGTGCTTGATCTAATCCATTCAGATATGATAGAGCCCCTTCCCACACCCTCATATGGGAATTCAATGTATTTATTTCCTTTCATAGATGACTTCTCAAGGTATTGTTGGGTGTATTTTCTCAAACAAAAATTTGAAGTCTTTGAGAGTTTCAAAATGTTAAAGTCTTTAGTTGAGAACATGTGTGGGAATAAAATAAAGGTTCTTAGAACTGAAAATGGAAAGTATTGTGTCAACAATAACTTACAGCATCTATTTCATGATAGCAGGATTCAGATGCATCATTTTGTGCCCTACACACCACAACAAAATGGTGTTGTAGAGCGCAAGAACGGAGCTCTGAAAGAGATGGAAACATGCATGATGGAGGTAAAGGATTTGTCACATAATACATGGAATGAAGCTATCAATTGTGCTGCATATGTTCAAAACTTAGCTCCACACAAAGAATTGGAAGGAAAAACTCCATTTGAGGCTTGGAGTGGTCACAAGCCCAATGTTTCTCATTTCAGGGTTTTTGTCTCAAAGGCTTAGGCTAGAATTCCTCTTGAGAAGAGAAAGGCCTTACAAACTCAAAGAAAGGATTCCATTATGGTTGGATATTCTGAATATGTAAAGGGATACAAGCTCTTTGATCCCTCATCTTAGAAAACATTCATTGAAAGGAGTGTTCAGTTCGAAGAAGAGCCCATGCAGGAGATCGAACTAGCTCAAGGGGATTGCTCACATCCTCCACTCCATGATAATGTAAGTGATGATTCTTCCTTTGATTTTTATGAATATGATGTTGATGATGATTATGATGGCATGCATTCAGATCATGAATCGCCTATTCGGTCAAAGTGGGATGAGAAAACCATACAAGCAGTCGGTGATCTTGTTGTAGATCCACTAGACTCTAGGAAGACTAGATCTCAATTCCACAATGCTTTCTCTACTTGTGAATTGAATCTTCCAAACATATCAAGAAGCTTCACTTGACCCAATATGGAAAAAATCCATGCAAGAAGAGTTCAGGTCCTTGCAAGACAATGAAACTTGGGAGTTGGTTCCTCTACCTTCCAAGAGAAAACCAGTACAATGTAAGTGGGTCTATAGGACCAAAGTGGTTGTAGATGGTTCATATATCAAGTAAAATGCTAGGTCAGTTTCCAAAGGCTTCTCTTAATTCTAAGGAGTGGACTATATAGAGACATTCACACCGATTGCAAAGATGGACTTAATCAAGTTGGTTTTTCCCATTGTTGCATCTAAGCGATGAGAGGTTCACAACATGGACATGAAGAGTGATTTTATTCATGGTGAACTTAATGAATAGATCTATATGCAGTAGACTAAAGGTTTTGTTCATTATGCTTCACTTTTTTTCAAGTTGAGGAAGCCACTATATGGCCTTAAGCAAGCCCCGAGGGCTTGGTATGCCAAGATGGATAGATTCCTTCTTTCACTAGGCTTTGAGCAATGAAAATATGATCCTAATCTATATTTGCATCATATTGGTGATTTATTGTGGGTCATATTAATGTATGTTGATGACCTTTTGATTACAGGAACTTGCATTGATGATATAGGATCAATAAAGTCCTCTTTGCATAGTGAGTTTTCTATGACCGGCCTTGGATTGTTGAAATAATTTCTTGGCTTGGAGATTGAGAAATATGATGCAAGGATCAAGGTTGGAAAATCAAAGTATGTTTTATACCTATTATTGAAGTGAAATATGGTTGAATGTAAGGCATCCAAGTGCCCATTCCTTTCAAGAATAAAACTAGGTGATTTTGGTGCATCTCCATTGGTGGACAGCTTGTTGTACATGCAACTAGTTGGGAGCTTGTTGTGTCTCACACACTCTCAACCTGATTTGGATGATGTTGTAGGTTTTGTTACAAGATATATGCAGAAGCCTCATGAGATCCATTGGAAGGCTAAAAGGATCTTGCATTATCCGTAAGGAACCAAACACTTCGGGGTACACTATGTTGTTGGTTCTCCACTAGAACTAGTTCGATTTACTGATTCTGATTGGGCTGGATATTCCATTGACATAGATTCCAATTCAGGTTATTTATTCATGATTTCACATGGTCCCATACCCTATTCAAGCAAGAAACGTCACACTATATTCCTTTCATTAGTTGAGGCCGATTACAGAGGAGCAGTGAACGCAGCTAACAATGTGTGTGGTTGCAAGGTATTCTTGGGGAACTTGGATTCGCATTTGATTCACCCACAGTCATTTGGTATGATAATAAAAGTGAAATCAATATTTCCACTGATCTATTGCAAAGACAGAGGAACAATTACATAGAGATACACATGCACTACATCAGGAGCTTGGTGCATGAGCAGGTGATATCGTTGCAGTATTTCCCATCTATAGAGAAAAATGTTGACATCTTCGCCAAGAGCTTCACAAAGAATACATTCACTTATATGAGATCACTTATTGGAGTGGGTGACACATGGTGATTGTTTATATTCACTTAAATTCATGTCCACTTTTGGGGGGAGGTTTTGTTCCCATCAGGTTTTCCTCCTTACCTTGGTTATATGGACAAATAAACTTTTGTAAGAGGTGACTTGATCCTTAGTTACCGAGGCCTCAATAATTTTGTGATTTATTTACATTAAGTTAGTATGAAGGGGGGGTGTTATAGAATTATACCACCTTACTACCATGGTCATACACCTTGGACACATTTTCATTTGTCTTATACTTATGTTATATGGTCCAAAACTAGGTTATGTTAGTCAAGCAAGGTCCTTTTGGTGTTTTGGACTCATTAATGTATCTAGGCACCACATTTGATCATCCTGGTTAAACATGCACCTGAATTTCTGATAGTTTAGTCATTGTTGCACTCCCACTCCATAAAATAGGGAAATTGGTCGACCAGAGGCACCCATGCATGGTATTTAGGTTTTTTTGTCCTTTTGGACTATTTTATTGCTACCTGGAGCCACTCCCACTCACCCATGCACTCCACCACGCCTACCCTACCTTAATTTATGTCCTAGCATGATCCATACATGTTCACATAGGCATTCGTGACCATTTGAGGTTGTTTAGAAGCTCATTGGTCCACCTAGGGGGGTTTTGAGGTCCAATCTAAGCCTGCCAAATGTATGCATCCAAATTGACTCCAAAGGCTAATGGTTTTCTCCTATTGTTATATAAACATGTTCTAGACATATTTACATACTCAAAAATGATAATAAACTGTGTTATTGGCTCCATTCTTAAGTGTTAATTTCAATATTTTCATTGTTTTTCTGCATAATTCAGTGAATATCTTGAGTTGCGAGGATTCATTTAGATCCTAGATCTTGTTGTGAGTCATATTTTCACACCTACATCCTTGGGAAAAATATACACAAATGATCCTATATGAAAGGAATTCTAAATCTTCCCTGGTAAATGTGCAAGGGGGAATTGAAGCACAAATCTTATTTGAAAAACTGCATGTCGAATTTGAAATATTGACAGAGCTGCAAGTTGTTTTTGCAATATTACCCTTGCCATAATATGAACATTATACTAATATTGACATGGCTGATCATGAAATGAGACACTATAAGTATCATATGGGTAAAGACTGGAAAAATGTTGCACATATTCTACATCTCCAACAACAAGCTAGAGTTTTGGTTCCTTGGACTGCCAGAACATCTTCTTCACATCCACCTCAGCATACACATCAGCCAGCTCAAGTATCACCTTAGCAAAGGCCTACTCAAGATCCACATTAGATCCAGTCAACATCCGAGCAGTTGATATGAAGATGTTTCTATCTTTTTGTTATGAAAACTGTTATGACAGGTTGTATTATAACAATAACTACTTATCAAACAAAATTTTGTAATCTTGTAAACAATATAAAAAGGGTTATGATCTTTAAGATGGGTTCGGTATTATTTTGAGTAAAAATTCTCTTCTCACTGAATTTTTTTTTATGTAAAGAGTTAATATGTGTAATACATCAAGGTTTTGTGACTTGGCTTTAAAGGATTCTTAGTTTTGACTATACAGAATGTCCTGTATTATTTTTGTATCTCCGTGTCTTCCATATTCTTTGTAATATTACATAGAGTATAATACAAAGTTTTAGAGGCGACTATTAATCCTTGATTTGGTACAAATTATATGGTCAATTTATTATTTTTTTGATATCTTGTGAAGTATTCATGAAATGTTCAAAGAATTTAAGGTTTTTATCTTTAAATCGTGTACTGATGTAAGGACATTATATTGTGTTTAAGATACTAAAAAAAAAATTAGGTCAATACACATTCCATGTTCTGTGAGAATGGGATTTTCTATAATAATTACTTACTCTCATATCACCATCCATTCACAATTTTCATTCTACAATTATTTGTATAGTTAGAATGATGCCCTTCAATTCCCATCCTTTCAGTCACATGTAATGGCTAGGTTGGTTACGATATTAAGGATAATTCAAATAATTTCAAGATTCTTCTCCCTGTTATTGAAGGAAATCCTGATTTTGAATATAAATTTACTGATCCCTTGGAAGAGTTATGAAGTTAGCATTAGAACATCTCATGGACTAACATATTTTCTGGCATCATTTTAGGGGATGGAAGAGGAAAAATATTTTTCCCTGGGGACAACGACAATCATACGCTCGGGTTTCTTGAGGTGAAAAAGAACCTAATTACTTGCTGACAAAGTTCACTTAGCAACTCCACCAAGACAAATGTGGACTCTGGAGGCATACATACTCGTCAGAATCCAACTCACGAAATGTTTTTCTATTTGTCAAAAATTATCTCCTAGAGATACTGTCAAGAAAAGTATCAATCATCCTCACTAGGTAATCCTCGCAAAATCCTTTCCCCTAATGCTTTTGGTCCTTGATTTTTTGAATCTAAGTTTATTTTTGAAACCCCTATTAGTGATTCATATCATGAAACTCCTTTTGATTTTCATGATCCTCCTCCTATTACTGATAGTGGAGAATCATCTTCACATCCTAACCCTCTTGAACCAAAAACCCTTATAACTCTGCAAGAAAAAAGACTAATCCTTCATCATCTAATGTCCGAAGGAGGAGGCAGAGGCCCTCCACCATGACCTCCACCACAAATTCATCGTTGGTTAGCATCCCACCATGGACCTCTAATATTACATGCTAATATTCATGACATGCATGATCATTATCTTAAACATCTACCAAGATATGATAATAGTAAAAGAACCTCTAAAAGAAGCCTCGAAGAGGATGTTTATATGAGATTTTTTGCTCAGTCTTTGGAAGGAGATGTTCAAAAATGGTTTAGAGATCTTCTAGTGGCCTCAATAGGAAGCATGGATGAATTAGAAAAATCTTTCATGTGGAAATGGGGAGTCAAGCAAGATAACCTATAATATCTTACTGAATTCTCAACAATAAGAAAAATAATTTAAAGAATGTCATTGAGTTTACATTGAGATCCAATAAAATGTACTATAGTATCCCAAAGGATATCAGACCTACATAAGTGGTAGCTAGATCTACTTATTATAGTGCTTTCCCATCGGATTTTGCTATCATGTTAAGAGAAAGAATACAAAATTCTTTACTTAAAATGCAAGACGATGCCATTGATGTTGAAGGAAACATGACAGTTGGTGGAAAGATTAAAAACATGAGTGATCTTGATCATAAATACAAAAGAAAATCTAGAGATGAAGCCAGGTCATCTTGTGATACAAGAGACTCACAGGAAGCCAAAATCGACGATATGACTAGGATTGTTTGAAATGTGCAACCCTGTGGCAATTGTTTGAAATTTCTCGACGTTTCGAGCATATTAATTCAGCCCATCATCAGGAGATACGATGAAGGTGTTTGCCTTTCCTATTTGACCTAAGGTTTCATTAATTAATAGATGTAAGGTAAGGAATTTTATAATAATGCAATAGGTTGGTTTTAGGTTTGCGTTCGGTATGCGGATGGTGAGTAGATTTGTTTTTTTAATGGTTTATTAAATAAGTTATTTTAATAAAAGTTTAGGGTTAAGTATTATTATTTATTTTTATTAATGATTGAATCATTAATCTCATGCCAAAATTTATCATTAATGAGATTGAATCATTAAGATTGATATGGTTGATCATGAAATGAGACACTATAAGTATCATATGCCTCTCATAACCTCATGCCAAAAGTTAGCATTGAACAATTGGGGTTAGAGATATCCAGACCCTATCATGATCTTTACAGTTTTGATTCAAGAAAGGTGAAATGTCTGAGAATGATTAAAGATTTGGTAGTTACTATGGCTCATATACCTGCTAAAATAATAGTCATGGATGTTTTAGTGGTTGATGTACCCCCTAAATATGGAATTCTCTTCTCTAGAAGTTGGGCTAAAACTTTCAGTGGCTCCCTACAGATGGACATGAAGTATGCTATTGTACCGATTTTTGTAGGGGAAACCAGGAGGTTTTATCATGAAGATAAGTTTTCTTATGTCATTAGTGGTCAGAATAGCCCAAAAAAATAACCATTGTATCGTACTAAAGATCACATGGGATGCTACATTTTGTCTTTTGATGAATCCTTTGAACAATAATATTTAAAAAATCCATTACAATTTACTAAAAGTCAAACTTATCAAGTATGGAATATGTATTTTGATGGATCCCCGACTAGAGATGATTCTGGGGTAGGCGCTATATTATTTCCTACCTTTGGAGATAATATTTATTTACCATATAAACTAGAATTTGAGGCCATTAGTAATATTGTTGAATATGAGGCTCTTATTCTGAGATTACAAGATATTAAACAACTAAGGATCACAAAGCTAGTTGTATTTGTAGATTCTGAATTGATCATAAATCAGATCAAGGAAATTTATCAGACCAAACATCCAAGACTAAGAGAATATAGAAATTTTGTTTGAGATATTATTGAAAACTTTTTTGATGCCTTCAATATAGCATTCATATCTAGAGATATCAATCAACAAGTTGATTCATTGGTTGTGGAAGCTTGCACATTTCAACCTCCACTTTAGCCAAAAATATGGGATTGAAATGAGGTATCACCCTCTTTTCCAGATAATTTCAAACATCGGCAAGTATTTGAAGATAGTGCACAAATTAAGCAAATTCTCGAATTGATCGTATAATTATTAAGTATAAACCTCGATGCAGGAGATGATGAAGATGATACAGTTTTGTATCAAGTAGACCAAGCATGAATTTATGAAGTGTCCCCAAAGATAATCGGCCACAAGATTCTCCATCTCAAAAGCAACTTTATTCCAAAGGTTTTAGTATCGCTTGAACAATTGTTTGACAAGAATGATGTTGCCATCAAACCTGTTCTACATCCAACAAATGAAGTTGTGGTGGAAATAAATGTTGGCATTTAGTATGATCCTAAAAATATAAATCTTTCAAAGTATTTACCATAAAAACAAAAATCCAGGTATGAATCTCTTTTCAAATAATATATTCATGTACTCGCTTGGAAATATGAAGATTTGAAAATTTATGATACCTCAGTCATTCACCATAGAATTCCACTTAAACCATATGCTCAACCAGTTAAGAAAAACTTGAGACAAAGCTTATCCTATGTTTCTCCCTATCATTGAGAAAGAGGTAAGAAAATTACTTGATGCTAAAATTATCATTAGAGAGAATTCGAGGTCAAAAATGGGCCTCCTAAGAGATGTACTACAAAAATATAAGATATATTAAAATATTATGAGTTAGGGGTTTTATGGGGTAGGTATATATGACAACTCACCTCCTACACTACTTTTTATGCACAATATAAATAACCATGGTTGAGTTACTTTTCTAAATTGACTATAAATGAAATTAATAAAATAACTCTACAATGATGTGACTAAGATTCATTCTAAATTCCCAAAAATTTATTGTCCTTTAGCATTTATTTGTCTTGAAGTTGTAAATAAAATTAAACAAAAATGAATTTAATTTATATGCATAACTAACATATTTTTTTCATATAAATATCATTCATGAATTTAAATTATTTTAAAAGTACAAGATTTAATATATATATATTAGTTTGACATTAGATATTAAATACAATTGAGTGAATATATAATTTAAAATTAAAAAACATGAAAATGACAATATATTATTTTATAAAAAAATGTGAAAAGACATTTTTATGAATTATGAGTACTTTACTTGAAAATGACAATAATATTATTTTATGAGAAAGTGAATTGTGAGTACTTTACTTGAAAATAACAATAATATTATTTTATGAGAAAGTGTGAAATGACTTTTATTGTGAGTACTTCACTTTATGACTTAAAAGTACTTGTACCACTACCTTGGTTAACTATGGGTTTTCATCCACCATAGAACATGTAACAAATAAGCATTCTTAACTCATGCAATGCCACCTCAACCATGGGGGATGATGTCATCTACTAGAATGTAATTGGTTGATTTTTATAGTACATTTTGGTCCTTTTGAGGCCCATTTTTTACCTCAAATTCTCTCTAATGAATCCCTCTTCGTTATTCCGATTGGGTAGGAAATCTTGTACCAGTTAGGAAAAATATCAGTGAACTTCAATTATGTGTGGATTTCAAAAACCTTAATAAATGTTCCTTAACAGATAATTATCCCCTGCCTAATATGGATCACATCCTCCAGAGAGTAGTTTGATCAACTATAATCTCCATGATCGATGGGTTTTCAGGTTACAATCAGATAGCAATGCATTTAGAAAAAACATATTTTACAACTCCATGGGGTACATTCATGTATGAAAAAATGTCATTTGGTCTCATAAATGTTGGAGCTACCTTTCAAAGAGCCATGGTTATTGATTTTGTTGGGGAGAAAGATAGATTTATTGTAATCTACCTAGCTAACATGAGAGTATTCTGAAAATATTATTGTGGCTGGGTAAAAACCTTGGCCACATGCTAAAGCACCTTCCTTCCATCAAAGGGAAGGAAGGATAGAGTCTACAATAATAAAACGAGTTGTGATAAAATTGTTAGAAGAAAAAACAAATAACCATCTACAAACTACAAACTAAAATAAGTGGTGAGACTGTTATACCTCAAATCTGTTTGAAAAAGGGGCCACCATGCCCAAAGTCAAAAGCAACACTGCCTCTCCACAGGATTGGGTAGTGTGGAGGTTGACTCAACACACAAGAGGGGGAGCCAATGAGGCAAATGGAGTGGATGGAATGAGTGGCTTGAGAGTGATTGTCTCTCAAGGACTCATGTGAGTATAATAACGACTGGGCAAACAAGTCATGTGTGATGGGGACCTCCACCCCTCTATTTATAGTTTGTTCTCTCATTTTAGGGTTTTCAGCTTCTGGTTAGGGTTTTGGGCCCTACCTAGGGTTTTAAGCCCCTTTATCATGTTTTTTAGGCCCTTTTGGGGGGCTTTAGCCCATTTGTGAGCTTTTTAGCTCCCTTGTGAGCTATTTTGGCTCTTTTGTGGGTTTTTAAGCCATTTTTTATTATTTTTGAGCTTTTGAGAGAAAAACATAGGGTAAACATGGGTGTGGAGGTAAAATGGGTTAGGAAATGGATGTCTCTATGTGGTGTACGATGTATAGAGCAAGTTAAGCAATTTTTTGTGTTAATATATTGCCCCCTGATGTTTGAGGGTAGGAGCTCATCGTATGGCTAACGGACATCATTGGTCCTTGGGGATAGTGGAGAGACCTGTGAAGAAATGGTGCTTCCTCGTTCAAGACATGGTGGCTTTTGTTTTTGTATTATTGTTGGTTCCCATCAATGGGTGAGATACAAAGAATATGTGACATGTATATGGACGAGGTGGGCATACCCATGCTCGTAACAATGTCAAAATAATAATGCAATCAAAGATCCAAAATGCAAGAGCCGATCATATACAATTGTTGTTACATAATGGTGACCTCAATCAGAGGCTGAATACAATACTGATCTGAAGAACTGATACATCGAACCCATGGCATTCTCATGGAATGCAATATCTTCACAACTAATGACCTCCTGGATCTAGAAGTTTACATAACTGTAAGGACTCACTGACGGAGAGTCAGAGTCTTTATGGTACAATATGTCGCATCAATCATGAATGTATACAGAAGCACTGCTCTGGGGGTTTATGATCATTGTTTCCAACGCAAACCGGAGATCACAAGGGACGTGAACCTATCTGGGTCCCTTAATAGACTCATCAATGTGTTAGATTCATGTGAAAATAGGGGTCTTTGACCAAATACTACATGGACCAATACCCTATACGAATCTCAACGGTGCAACGACGTAGCTGAAGTCGAGCACATGAGACACAACCATCCTGAGAGGCACTGGGGTCTCCTCTCAAGTGGTCCAAGGAATTAATCAATGAGGTTAATGAAACCAGGATACAAGGACCTTTAGGTCTATCCTCTAGAATAGATGTGTTGTCGTCGACAGAGGGAGACATGCGACCTATCAAGGCAATAAGGTTTCCTTGACAAGAAGCACTAGGGGGATAAATAAGCATGTGGGACAATCTAGGGACTGGCACATTGAATGGGGGAACATGGGTAGGGGGGAGTGCGGAGGACTCAAACTTCCTTTGTTCAGAGTATGACAGCAGGGCTGACCTGGCAGCAAATGAAACTGACTCATGGGAGAGGGATCATAGCTGTAATACTGGGAATGTAACTGTAGATGGGAAATACTTGGGGGGAATTAGCTTAGACTTTTGATATCCAAGGGATCCAAGGAAGACTCGTCGTAGAATACTATGAACAAAGGCGACCTAGTGGGGGAATGGTGTCAAGCTGTAATATATGGGGTGGTGCCTAAAGACGCCGTTATGGCACGATCTTGTGGATTTTTAACAATCCTGAGAAATTAAATGCTTAGTGGTGCTTTCAATTTTAGAGAGTCTGAAAGCATGAAGAAGACGCCAATGGGGTCTCTTTTTTGTTGATAATGTCATGTGCTTGAAAAAGGATAAAAGTGTACATAGGAGAGCTCGCCCATCCTTTTTAGGGGATGGGAGACTTCTTTACCATTGGTAGTCCAATCAGGATGGAAAAGGTTGAATCTGTATTGACTAGATGGTCATTCAAATACTCTTACGAGCATGAATGAAACCAATTTTTCTCAGCAAAATTTTCTTGATGAGAAGGCTGGAAAAGAGCTTAAATACAAATCATGATGATCTTTTTTCTAGAGTTCGGTCCCTATACCTGAGAAATCATAAAAGGATGTAAAGGGATACGTTCCTAGCTGGAGTGTGCTGAGGTGGTCCTTTTGTGGTAGTCTACATAGCCCACAAAAGGAGATAAATGAGGTTGTGTAGACTCCATTTCCAGTACTTTAATGAGCGGGAAAAGAAGCAAATACGCTTAGCAATCTTTTCATTCGTTTGGGAGTTAGAAAAGGGCTTAACAGAAACTTTATTATGGTCAAACAAGCCAAGGGGCACTCATGGTGTCTCATGGCAGGACGGGGGAAGGTGGTCAAATGTGGCAAACTGTGCAATATGGATGGAGCAAATGGCTCTTGAACATGCCAATACATACTAAGAATTCAAATGAGAGGGTGATATGATATTATTACCACAAGTACACATCCGGAGACATATATATGCCAAAGGCACGTAAACCAAGGTGACTTCCAAGAAATGGTCCAGAAAATAAAGTATTAAACATGAGACAATGGTCTCATCAAAATATAGAGGGCGGAAAACTAAAACCAACGGTGCAAAAGGCGTCCCAAATGGATTGTGGATGGCACTGCAATGCTTGGAAGAAAATAGGCCTAATGAGGCCTACAAACAGGGGGGACCACTTGACAAGTGCCATTGTTACTATTCGGTGTTGAGTTGCAGTGGAGGACCCCAGACTTCTTTCACTAATTTCTTTAGTTTTGACCTGTGATTTTTTGAGCTACAACTTGTAGGCAAGAGTACATGCAAAAATAATCTCTTTCAGTGGTTTAGTTTGTTGGTTTGCTCACCCAGGGGCCTAGGTTGCCCTGCTAGGGATTCTCCAAGATGGGTCGCTCATTTTGAGGCTAAACCAACGACTAGGTTGCTCTTTCTGGTCATACAAAAGAGACTCAGTCACTTCTATTGGACAAAAAGGTGCGACTTGAGGCCACTTCTATTTGGCCTAAAAGGGCGACTCAGTCGCACCTGTTTGGCCCAAAGGAGTGACTTGGTCAATGGTTTTGGCCAATAAGGAGCGACCTGGCCCCGGGATGAGTTTTTGTTGATAGTTGTGTCTAAAAGAGGTTTGGTGCTTGTGTAGGATAGCTCAACCTGTGTGGTAGGAGCGGGATTGCAAATACCTACAGATAGATTCTCTCTGAAATCCAGGCACACTGGATTTCCTAGCCCACTGTGGACTTCTTAAGTTCATGCAGGTACCTTTGATGAATTGCCTATGACTGTTACTTAAGAACTTGGTTGGTTTCTGGGATGTTCATAGGGAGTGCTTCATCATACAGGGGCAGCGTGTTGATATTACGCTGCGAGATGTGTACTTCCTGACTGGGCTCCCGATGCTGGGAGTGATTGGCGATATGGCGCCAAAAATCTTGCACGAGGAGACTCTAGAGGAGCACTGCGAGAGGAATTTCTATTCCTCTGTGTATGTGTGTGGCTCCTATATCTTGATGTGTGACATTGAGAATCTTTCAAGTCGTGCAGTTGCAGTGATGGTTTTGCAGATCTTGGGTTCATCTAGGAACCAAAAGGTATCCGGGGGGCAACTCCAGATGGTGGAGAGTGATATGGGGTGAACATATTTTGGATGGGCCCAAATGTACCTTTTTGCAATTCGGCGTGCCCTGAACCACACCAAGGAGATTGGTAGGGACTTCTGCTTTGCTTCATTTCTGTGCTCTTTCTTCTTTGAGAGAGTTCTAACCCTTCAACCGCATGTAGCAGTGCGGGATGGTGCGCCTCGAGAGCCTCAGATGCGCAAGTGGTGCGAGATGATGGTGCATGAGGGAGGTGTCATAGTGGGCCATATTTTCACTTAGGAGTTGCTAGATAAATGGAGACAGCTTCTGTTAGTCATTGAGGACTACTTATATGTTGAGATGGATTTTCAGGGGGACCCGGAGTTGTCCCGCCCTCCAGGCTAGGCCTGGGGACCAGATGGTACGTATACATGATGTTTTATGTGTTTACATTCATATATAGAGTACTTTTAGCCTATTAGTAGCTAGTTGATATATAGGGACTAATGATATCCTTGTGTGCATGTGCAAATATTGAGCCTCGCCCGCCAACAAGTTACCAGCATCGGATGGGTGTCGTGGTGGGGCTAGAGCCACCCGCACCGAGACACAAGAAGGAGCGAAAGACTATCAATGAGCTTCAGCAACACATGGAGCGCCTACAAGAGGGAGTGATAGACAATGGTTGGCAGCATTTAGATGATGATCTTATTACTGCCTGCTAACATTCACCCCGCAAATGGATTCCTCTGATGAGGAGGATTGTCGTTGTTGTTGAGTACGTGCGAGCGGCAGCACGGGGAGATTTGCCTATGGGTGATGACAATGCCTTCGAGGAGGAGGAGGAGGAGGCTGAGGATGAGTCTAAGGAGGAGACAGAGTCAGAGGAGAAGGATGATGAGTCCGGCTCTGATTAGAAGCTAGTGGAGCTGCCCCTAGTGCGTTGGTGCACTTAGGATTTTTTGTACCACAATGTATATTCAGCTAAGACAGCTTTTGTTGCTTCTCATTTTGTACTAGAAATATTAATATGACATGCGATATTTATGTATATATTTTTGATGCACGTGGATGAATTTTTATGGTTTTTATATGTGAGTCTTTTTATGATGAAAAAATTCCTAGATGATGTATGTAACATATGTATGCATGATTATATGTTGATGCATGATGCAGTTTTTACATGCTTCCTATATGCAGTGATGAAAATGTCATTCTAGGATATCATTAACCATCTGATCTGCCACATCCGTGAGATGTAGAACAGTTGGTGGCGGGGTATGGTTAAGACGCCCCCTAAGCTGGAAGGTCATCGGTTCTAATCTCGTCGGATACCAAAAATCCAACCATGTTAAGGGTTGGTGCGGTCGAGGCCGGGTGCAATCCCCAGGTGATTTTGATGGCTTAGATGCCCCTGGTTCGTGGCCACTCAGACAATGGAAACCCTGCTAGTCAGGGGGGTTCCACCACTTTGCCAACAAACAAAAAAAGCCATCTGATCTGCCACACTATTTAGGTTTTTGGGAACAAGTGTGAATGTAATGGATTCAAATGATCTAACCATCTATTTAGTGCGCAGGAATTCTCTAAAAAGGCAAGCATTGTCTACCCGATAGTGATTATTCAACTGGGAGACAAGCAGTTAGGAGTCTAAAAGGACATTGAGGTGACGAATACCCAACTGGAGGGCGGAGGCCAAGAGGCCAGTGGCACCATCATACTCAGCCTGGTTGTTGGTTGCAATTCCCACGCACATTTCGTCGATGTGGATCAACTCATGTGATGGGGAATAGAGAACCCATGTAGTCGAGGTGAGATTTGGAGACCATCTACTTGCTCCATCAGCAAATCTAGTGTAGCGACGTGAGGTAAGATCCATCTGGAGCAATCAAGGAAGCAAAGTCTAAGACTCACTTCAAGAACTGTGCAAAAAAAAAGGAGAAAAACTATACTACAAGTGACTCATTATGGTGATGTTAGGCGTAAAATCTCTTGAGGTAGAGCCCATTGCAGGGGTTCTTTAAGAGTTGTCCATCAAATTTAGCAAGAATGTATGCCTCCTTGTTGAGGAAATGGCGAATGATGCATGGTTTGTACCACATTGATTCGAACTTCCATTTTTCTAACTTATCATTGGCTAAGTCATAAACAAGGACCATGTCGCCTTCGCTAAAGGTGCGAGGGTGGACATGGGAGTCAAAATGTGACTTTGACAGGGTTTTACCTGCTTCGATGGCTTGGATAGCAGTACGACGGTCCTCATTGGTTTTCTCAAGCAAGAGGAGGCATTCTTCTAGCGGAAAAGTGTCAGGAAGGAGTTCCATAGCGAGGCTGAGTGAAGGGATTTGGAACTCTATGGGGAGTACTGATTCAACGTCATGTACCAGATGGAAAAGGGTGAAGTCGGTGGCGGTCTTCATGGATGTGTGGTAGGCCCAAAGGGTGGAAAGTAGCATGTGGCACCAGTTGGTTTTATGGTTTCCAACGATCCACTGAAGCATGGTCTTGATGATTGTATTGAATGCTTCAACTTGGCCATTTATCTGAGGGTAGGAGGAGGATGAGAACGGGTGCTTGAACCTCAGAATGGTTGAAAGTTCTATCCAAACAACATCTTCAAAATGTCTACCGTGGTCAGATACTATCTATTGGGGAACACCAAAATGTGAAATAATGTGGTTGAATAAAAATCCTACTGTTGTTTCATCTTTGCAATCGAAGGTGGGCATGGCCTTGGCCCACTTGGAGAAGTAATAGAGAGCCACAATAGTGTATTTGTGGCCGTCGACCGAGGTAGGATTGATTGTCATGAATTTGATCGCCCAATTGCATACGGGCCCAACTGTGACCACGGGGTGTAGTGGCGCAGGGGGGAGTCCTTTCTTTTGGGGAAAATAGTTGATAGATCTGACAGTGTTTGACTGCCTCGATGCAATCAGCGAAAATGGAAGGCCAAAAATACCCAGCATGTAGAATCTTTTGAGCAGTCTCCAAACCGAAGAGGTGGCCACCACATGCTCCATTATGACAGTCATTGAGGACCTGTTCATCCTTGTCATGGGTAATGCAATGGCGTAATATGGTGTTGATGCCCTGACAGTACAAAACATCCCCAAAAAGGAGATGGCGAGTGGCCTGGTGTCGGATGTGTCGTCTGTCTTCATGGCTTAAGTGAGCCTCGAAATTTTGGGTACGCAAGTATAGGAGAATACCCCCATACCAAGGATCTTATGTAGAGATGATGAATAAGAATTGGTTAGGAAGGTTGACCGTAAGTGGTGGTGGTGTGGAAAATGAGGGCAGGTATGCCATTAGCGAAGCTAGTTCCAATGCCTTAGTGCTTTTTGGGATAACGAATTCCAAGTCGAACTCCTGTAGAATGACTACCCACTTGGTTGTGCGACCTTGTATGAGGCGGTGGCTCAAGAGGTACCGCATGGGATTGGAATCAGCCACGACTCTAGTATGGTTCGCGATGATGTAATGGCGTAGTTTTTGGACCGAGAATACAATGACGAGGGGCATCTTCTCCTGAGGTGAATATCACAAAGGGGGACCGATCAGCTTCTGGCTAACATAGTAAATCACGTGTTCTTGATGAGCATCATCTTCCTGGACCAAAACTCTAGCAATGGAATTTTTCAAGCCTAACACATAGAGGATGAAGTCTTGGGTGAAGTCAGGTGCAGAAAATAATGGTGCGGAAGCCAGAGCTCTCTTTAGCGCGTCAAGCACATCTTGCGCCACCTAGCCCCAAACAAATGGTATGTTGGTACAAAGCAAATGCAGGAAGTCATGGGATTTTGTCGCATATTCCGGTGTGAAACAGTGAAGTAAATTTTCCTTGCCTTGGAGACTCTGCAATTGGAGCATAGTTCGTAGTGAAGGGAGATCAAGAATAGCTTGAAATTTAAGAGGGTCAACTGTCATCCCTTTATGGGACACAATGAACCCAAGAAGACGGCCCGTTGGGACACAAAAAACACACTTGATCGGGTTCAAGTGGATTTTGAACTTGCGACATCGTAGGAAGACCTGTCGCAAGTCGTCTAAGTGTTGTGCTCGCTTCCATGACCAAGCGGTAAGGTCGTTCAGATAAACCAATATGATGTGGATGAGGTCATGGAAGCAATATGTCATTGCACACTGGAAAGTGGCTCCAGCGTTTTTCAATCCAAAGGGCACCACACAGTAGGAAAATGTGCCCCAAGGGGTCATGAACGTTGTCTTGTAACGATCTTCCTTCCATATATGGATTTGATTGTATCTAGAAAAATTGTCCATGAAGGAAAACACCTCATGTCTGGTGCACACATCAATGATCTAGTCAATGAACTGGGTTGGGAATTTTTCTTTGGGACAAGCCAAATTCAAATCATGAAACTCTGTACATATGCAGATGGTGCCCTGTTTTTTGTTCACGGGAATAGGGTTGGAGACCCAAGTGGTGTATGCGATAGAGTAGGTGAAACCGGTTGTGCGCAAATTTTTTTATTTCTTCTTTGACCACAGCATATTTCGAATGATAAATAGGCCATTACTTCTGGAAAATGGGCGTCTCTTCAGGCCATGTGTCGATGTGGTGCTCAATGATTGACGGATCCAATCCAGGCATCTCAGTGTAGGACCATGCAAAGATGTCATGGAATTCTTGAAAAAATGCTTTGTAGGAAGCGACTTCTTCACCGTAGCAAGATGCCCCTAGCATGGTCTCTTCAACAATCTCAGGTTTGGTTGAGATGTTAACCTTGATGGTAGGTGAGATATTGACCATGTTTCCTTTTTCAAAGGCATCGAGATTCGGGATAGGGTTTTTGAACCAATCAACTTTCCTGTGGATGAAATGCTTGGTTTCTACTGAGAACTGGTATGACAACGATGGAGTTTCTTCGGGGATGAAGAGTGAGTGATGCTGCATATCATCCCATGGGTATTCGGGAGTGGTCAAGGCCTCAATTATCTCCTCATCATTGTGGAAACAACGATTGGATACATCTGAGGGATTGTCAATGGTTTCAGAGACAAGAGGGTTGGTGGAGCTGGACAACATGTAAATGCTTGTGGTGTTTGAGGAAGAAATTGGAGGGTGGGTCTCCTCAATAACGGTGATTTCAAATTCATGGGAATGTTTCTGAAGGTTACTCAGGGAAGCTCGAAACTCGGCCAAGTCTTGGTAGTGGTGAGAATAATGTCCATATAATCCGCAAAGGGTGCATGCATGGTTTGTCCTCAAATAATTGTTTTTTACTGTTGGTATATTTAGGAGGATGACTACCGAAATATTATTCCTTGTATCCATGGAATCTAAGTGTGTGTGAAGGATGGGAATCTCAATATAATTCTGGGTTGTGTGACCATGTACATCGTACATGGCACATGGAGGAGTCTGTCAGGGTTCAGTTGTCGCTTTAGCATTTTTCCCCTAGCCCTCTTTGGATGAGGTGGGGATGGTACAGGTGTAGAAGGTGGTTTTTGTGGGCCAAGAGGGAGGTGTGTCTCGACCGAAATGGGTTGAATGGGAGTCAATACGACTTAGGGGATTGGAGGTTGAGCAGGTTGTTCAAGGTACCACATGGGAATTCCCAATGTAAAATTGGGTAAGTTCAAAGTAGCCATCACTGGCTTACTTACAATGCCGGATGGGAGAAAAAGGAAAGGAATTGTATGGACTGGGAGAGAGCCCCTGTATTTCCCTGGTGACTAAATTTGAGGTTGCAGTTGTGGATGGGGTTATGACTGCGATTAGGGTTACGGTTGTGGTTTGGGTTTGGGTGTAATGGTGCTGGATGAGAGCATGCACAAATCCGTGGTATCACTTGATGCTAGTGGAGGTGATAACAAAAGTAAAGGAGTCGTCATGGAAGTGTCGATGAACAACCCGGGGCCTACAGCCAATAATGAAGGGGCGTTTGCACTATCAAAGGAAGTATCAACAGTAGGGATAGCATTGGCTGGTGTGTTCAGCCCCTGCGGATCGTGGTAAGTTAGTTCATCCACCATCACAATATTCCCATCATGAGGGAACATAATAAGGAGAAATACGGTGGATGTCACGGCTCTCATATAATAAATGTAACTTTGGCCAAGGAGAAGGTTATAATCCAGCTGAGCATGGACAACCTCTATGTCGATCATCATCGTCTCACCAACTAATGATATGGGGACATGCAGAAGAATGCCCTGGGATTTGGTGGGGTGGCCATCATAGGCGCGGAATGTAGTGGTAGACAGTTGGAGGGTAGGGGACCTGAGTTTCTGCCAAACCAACATCGACATAATGCAAGTGGATGCCCCTTCATTGAACAATACATCGATGCACGACCAAATTCCCAATTGATACTAGAATCTGGAAGGAAATGGTTGATGGCATTCTGGGTTCTCCTTTATCCAAATCGAACGTGATCAAATTGGAGTCAGAGGGATCTATGGCACCAAGTGCAGACAATAATTCTTTCCACTGTGGCGGGCATGTTTTCAACACTTCGAGACTAGACATGGTCGTAGGTGATTGGGCCAAGTCATCAACGATGCTATAGTTCATCACAGCTCTAGTCATGGCGTTGTTGGCAATCCGTCACATGGGGAATCGTGGTCCTCGGTCCACCCCGTCAGGGGGGAGTGGGGGTAAGTGAAGGGGTATGTTGGTTGTGTTGGACATGGATGTCGTTGATGGGTCAGCAGTTTTAGTAGTGCATCCATACTGATTTCTCCTAGTCTGGAACTTGACCTCTTCAATTGTCATGGCCAGCAGGTGATGAACACCTGTCTCTGTAGGCAAGGGTGCAATGGGAGCTGTGGGAGCAGGTGGGGGAATAGGTGTCATTTCTACCAATCCTTGGAGTGGTAACGAGTTCTAGAGCACCACGGATGGAGGGACTGGTGGTGCTGGATTTGGTTGAGCTTGAGTTTCTGCATTGGTACCGCGTTGAGCTTTGTTTTGTAGAACCTGCTTGGCGCGTTCCATGTGAGGGAATTCGTGAATGTAGTGGTCATAGACACTTGTTTTTAGTGGACCAGAGAAATAACAAAGATAGGTTCCTATTACTACACTTGCTCAACCCTCCGTCTTATCTCAGAATACCCTGGAGGGTGACGATTTAGTAGAGGAAGGGCTAAACAAGATGGTTAATTTCAAATGTTTTTAATATTGAAATGTTGAATTACAACTTGCAGAAACTTATCAGAGCGGTAGGAAGATTTGCATTTTAATAGTAAGATACGCAACCGAATGTAAAAATAGTTGAAAAACAACCAGGTCGCTTCTGTTTACTGGACAGTGGCGACTGAGTCACACAAACAGTCCAAACAGCAGCTACTGGGTCGCCTCTGGGGCAAGGAAAGCAGCAACATTTTCCTGGGAGACAGGTCGCTCCTTTTGAGGCAGAACAGGCAACGAGGTCGCCCTTTTTGGGCCTAAAGTAGCGACTGGGTCGCAAAGGATTCATCTTCTTGTGTGGAGAAGTGAAGCGTTCCTTCTTGAGATGCAACCAAACCTTATTCCCAATTTCAAATGAATGAGGGATACGATGCTTATCATGTCGGTCCTTAGCTTTTGCATTAGATCATTGCAACATTTCATATTCTTGTTTCTCTATGTTGTATATTTGATCTCAAAACTTCAATGCGTTTTCAACTTCTCGTCGGTCAAAGCCGGTATTGTTCAACAGTGTCGATGAACTAATCAAGTCAATGGGTGTTGAGGGTTGAAATCCATAATAGATCTCATATGGACTATTTCCCGTAGATTTTTGTTGAGCACGATTGTAACTATTTTATATATATGGGATACTTTCATCCCATGTCCGACGATGTGTGTGGTTGTACATGTGGAGCAGTCGTACTACCAAGCGATTCACAACTTCCTTCTTCTCGTCTATCTAAGGATGGAAATTTGTTGATAAGGATAGTCTTGTATCAAGTTGTTTCCAAAAAGTCTTTAAAAATATGATGACAAATATAACATCTCTGTCAGAAATGATGGTCATCGGTAAGCCATAATGTTTCCAAACATGTTTGAAGAAGAGTTGAGCAGTTTCTTGCGTTGTCGTAGTCTTCTATCATGGAATGAGAATGGACATCTTGTAAAATGTGTCGACTACTATTAAGATCGCATCATGTTGATGTTTAGAAGTAGGATATCCCATCAAGTAATCCATAGAAATGTATTCTCATGATCGACTAGGAACCGACAAAGGCATGTACAATCCTTGTCATCGATTTGGCGGTTTAGCAATGGCAAAAACCATGCATCATCGAATGTACCTGTTGATGTCAAACTTAAGTGAAGGCCAATAAAAATACTTTTGGAGGATGGAAAGGGTCTAATTCGATACTCCAAAGTGTCCTACAGTCTTTCTTTAATGTGTGTCCCAAATGAGCTTCTGTCGGTACACAAAGTTGTACAAGCTTGTATAGCAAAGTGTCTTTCAGGAAATAGTCAATATTGGATGGCGGGTTAGTTTGAAGTTGTTGATAAATTGCAGAAAATTCGCATTCTATCGAATAAAATTGAGGCCAAGTAGTGGTGTCGTAGCCCTGTATACTCATCACAGTAAAAAGGAGAGTAATGGGTGGTCGACTCAGACAATCGGTTGCGGCATTGGCTTTACCTTTTCGATACTTAATTACAAACAATAATTGTTGCGGGTAATTAATCCACTTGATTTTTCGATTTGATTGTAACTTCAAATGGGACGGGGTGAAATGTAAAGGCTTGTGGTCTGTAAGAATGATCATCTCCTTGCAAAGAATGTAATGTCTCCATTGCTTAATGGCTTGCACAATGGCATACATTTCCTTTTCATACATCGAATACCCTATGATAGTGTCATTAAAAGTTTTGGAATGAAAAGCGACTGGGTGACAAGATTGAGTGATTGTTGTGCCCAAGGCATAGTTCGATGCATCCATCTCAAGCTCAAAAGGTTGATGAAATTCTAGGTAACACAAGTAATGGTGCAGTACAGAGCTTGTCTTTGAGCTACTCAAAATATTGTTGTTGTGTCGATGCCCATTTAAAGACAGTTTTCCCATTTCCCTTAGTCAACTGATTCAAAGGCCATGCAAGATGATTGAATCTGAGTATGAATGTTTTGAGGAATGGGCCAAACAAAGAAAAAACTCTTATTTCATGAATGTTTTGAGGAATGGGCCACTCTTTATGGATTTTTACTTTGTTTGGATTGAAGTGAATGCCTGCAGAGTCGATTGCATACCCAAAATATTTGATGTTGTTCATCGCAAATTAACATTTGTCCATGTTCAAATAGAGTCAATGTTGTCGAAGAGTGTTGAGGACTTGTTGAAATTGTCAGACATGTTCTTCCCATGATCGACTGAAAATCAAGATATTGTCTGGGTAGAAAATGACAGACTTGTTGATAAAAGGTTGAAGAATATCATCCATATATCGCATGAAGGTCGTGGGTGCATTGGTTAAGACAAAAGGCATGACTAACCATTCAAGCAATCCTTCTTTGGTTTTGAAAGCAATTTTCCATACATCGGTGGGCTCGATCAAAATTTCATGATATCTCAATTTGAGCTCAAGATTAGTAAATAATTTAGCACATTTCAGACAGACGATTAGTTCGTCTATCCTTGGCATAGGGTATCTATTCTTTACCGAAATCTTGTTAAGGGCCTGGTATTCGATGCACACGCACCAAGCCCTGTCTTTCTTTGGGATTAGGACAACTAGACTTCCACAAGGAGAGGAGTTTGGTCAGATGTGACCTTTGTTAATCAAATCTTGAATCTATCTGTGAATCTCTTCATTCTCAATAATGGATCTTTTGTAAATAGATGTGTTATGTAATGATTAACCAGGAACAGGTTCAATGGAGTGTTTTACCTAGCAATGTAGAGGTACTCCGTTTGGCTCTTGAAATACGTTCTGATATTCACCAAGAATATTGTCAATCTGTTATTATTGTCAAGATTTGCATTGATCGATGAGTCGACTAGTTGTTGCAGTCTTCTTGGGATATTGAGGCTTGATCATGATCAATACAAATCTATAAGCATGGTTGATGAGATTCTTTGTCTATTTAGCAGATATCATAGCAACCATTGGTGTAGGTCGTCACTCGGGTATACCATACCATTGTTTTTGTATTTCGACAATCACTTTTTGAGGCTATGACTGATAAATCCCATGTCGAACCCATAAGTAAGGTTTCAAAAAAGGCGTCGGCTATGGAAAGCGGTGCCACGTCATATATTAATTCATCTTCAAAAGGATTAATGAAGTAGGTGAGTTTGCATTGTTTGGTGATCCTCAGTTCTTATCCATCCTTCATCCAACCGATATTATAAGGATGAGGATGTGGAGTGGCGACAAGACCTGGTTTCTTCATGAGATATTCAGAAACAAAGTTCTCATGGCTGCCATTATCCACAACCAAACGCAATGGATTGTTTTGAACCCATATCTGTGTATGGAACAGGAACACTCATTCCTCCTATTCAATGGTAGTCGAGGCTATTGGAGTGGTCGATGTCAATGTCAAAAGGGTTGATGCTTCTGGGTCAGATTCTACCAGGGTTTTGTCGTACAAGTCAAAGGTAGACAATTTTTCCAAAAATGTCTTTTGAGCCTTGCATTCGGCCATATCATGCCATGATGAATTGCAATAATCATGCCATTTCCTGACAAGGGATTGTTTTCTACGTTCCCTCTTGTCTTTCTGAGAGTGTTTTTTTTTTCCTAGTCTTGCTTTGGCGGTGTCGGCTGAGAAGTGTGTCTTGACTTGTCAGAGTCAGCTGGTGACTTCTTGTCGAATGTTCATCCTGTCGGATTAGTCATGCAGTGTGATTTTCCTTTATGTTTGGCTTCAAGCTTACTAGCACAATGGAATGCATCCACAAGAATACTCATAGTCAGAAACTCCATCTCGTGTTGAATGTATGGGGACAATCTGTTGACGTACTTCAAAACAAGAAATTTCTTGTCTTCTTGAATGTCAAGTCTATCCGTTAGTCGATAGAACTCATTGGTGTAACTATACACAACTGGTCTTTCCATTACCTTAGTTGTTGCCACATCTTATACTGTTGTTCAATGTACTTGGGAAGGTACAACTCCTTTTGGACGTTCTTGACAAATTTATCCCATGTCTTTATGGGGTCTCCATGTTTCTCCACCTTTGTCGATAGGTTCTCCCACCACCAGTGCACAGATGTCGACATATTTAAGGATGCAATGGTGATCTTTTCGAATTCTAAGAGTTGGTTCACAAAGTAATAAGATTTAAGTTGTTGTACCTAATTGTCAACATATTCCACGTCAATCTTTCCTTCTAGATTCGGTATGTTCAACTTCATTTGCACCTTGAATGGACAGATTTTGTCGGATTCGGATCTTGTCAAGAATCCTCATGATGTCAAGGCGAATTGTCTGAGAATCTCATTGAATTGGGTGAACATTTCGGTTCATTTTCGAGCCAGTGCTTGCTCTATGATTTTCTTTGTCTTATCAGTTGCATGTCTATTGTATGTTTCTCCTTCCATATTCGATCTAGTGGTGTGAGTAGATAGATACTCTGAAGTCGAAGGTAGTGTCTGTTTGGATTGATGAGTTTGCGAGCATGTTTGAAAATGCATAATTCAGGTAACCTCAATATAAGTGTCTACACATGTCCAATCATCAAAATATACTTCAAGAAATCTAGGGATGAAATCTTTAAAAGCAGAAACTACTATTCTAGAGAAAATAGCAAGGACGTTTTTAAGGCCAAAGGGCATTATCGTGTATTGGTAGCATCCCTATTCTGTTACAAAGGTTGTTTTGTGGCGGTCCTCTTGCGCAATTCTGACTTGATGGTAGCCCGAGAATCTTTCTTTGAATGAGTACATTTCTTGTACGTCGACGCTTTCCAAGACTTCATCTATAAACAGTGTTGGAAATGGATCATGTAGGCAGGCATCGTTTAGCTTCCTAAGGTCAACACAGGTCCTAACCTCGCATGTCACCTTCTTGTCCTGAATCACTATAGGGATTATCCAATCCGACTCTTCAACAAGTTCAATGATTCCTGCTTCGAGCATGCGATCCAGTTCTTCTTTTACTTTTTCTTTGTAGCATGGATTTAGTCTATACGGCCGTTGTTTTACCAGTCTTGCATCAAGCTTGATCTAGGAGGATATTGGTGGCCACCCACCTATTCCACTTGGACCCACACCATTGTTTCTTTAAGTTTTCTAGTTTCCTTAATTGTAGCACAATTTACTATTTTTGGCAGTTTTCGGGTCCTAAACTTTCGAATCCGTTTTGAGGCCCTAAACGGCGTTTTCTCGGAATCGAATCGTCAGGAAAATATGAGTCTGTTTTGAACTTAATATTTGTTGTCAATGGATGTAGTCCTTGAAGATATATTTCTAACAATGTATCATGTGTGTCAAATGGAGGTAGTATGCCAAAGTTACGACCCCGAGAAATTGATGTACCAAGTTACCCAACATGGCCCACATTTTGGCGTTTTCACCTCCTAGGGTTAGGTTTTTGGATGTGTAGGGTTTCCATTATTTCTCAATAATATATAGGCCTTAGAGCCTCATTGTAATAGAGAGTTCAGAGGCATGTAGCCACCACATCTCTTCTCAGAGATAAGCTATCAGCACTCTAGCTATTTTATTTCAATTCTGTATGTAAACAAGTTTCAGTTCTTTGATTAATGAAATGAAGTGTTATTTCCGCTGCATATTTGTTTCTATGGTTATTTGTGTTTTCTATTGCATTCCTACATAAATCCAGATCAGGGATTGACTGGAATTTTCATTTCACCTAAATCTCCTACTATCCCCTTCATTTCCCTAAAGTTGGTCGGGAATAGGTACTGGAATTCATGTAATAGATCAGTGATTTTGGCTATTGTCTCTTCGTCCCAATAGTCTCCAATGTTAGCAAATTTTGGATTGTCCTCTGACCCAGTTTTAACTTTCTTGACCTTTAGCAGCTTGATGAACTGCTCACTAGAAATGGCACTTCCTTCTACTGCCCGCGATCCTTCCAACTCTGGAATATTGATGTTAGTCGGATCATCGTCTAGATATCCGAAGAGGTTATAGTATGTCATCCAGTGCTGAACTATTTCACAGCATTGGTGGGAATGTGTAGTGCAAGGTTGAGAATACGCAACCTCCAGTGGGATCTCCATGAATATATTCTCCTTAATAGCCTTCAGCGTGATATCAACTGTTGGTTGCTCGTCTACGAACTGGAATGTGCATGTGAAATTCTGTGCAACTTTTTTCCATTCTCTTGTTTGTTGGTGTATCTCCATAGATGCGTACCAGCCTTTGGGTTCCATTTCGAGAGTATGGATGAAGTGGTGAACCCACTCCTGGCACGGGTAGTTCATGAACGTTGTGGAACACTGCTCCAAGTGTTCAACAGGGTCTAATAACCCTATATACCTTTGTGCTACGGTTGCAACCTCATCTTCGAACCTTACTTCCAGCAGCCATCTACACTGCGGCCATTCAATTATCGAGATTTTATACATACCCCACCATTTCGTAGGTGTATCTTTTAATGTAAATTCTAGCATAGATAGTCACTGTGGCTCTGTCACTAATTCTTCAAACTCAGTCAATAATGTTTCCAAGTGAGCCAGTCCTTTGTATGTAGGCAGCGGCCGTGACTAAGTTCCCACTCATCGGACATACTTAGTTATCCTGGCACATCTCCTCATAGAGACTTCATGTAATCAGTTCTGCCAGTTCTCAAGTGCTTCCCATGAGTCTGATGTACATGAAATCGTGCATCTCCAGCTCAGGTTACCATCTGCAGTAGGATTAATGTAATCCTCCTCAAGAGCAGTGACATTATAGATGTTGTCAAGGTGACCACCTTGCACTTCATTGAGCACCGGTTCAACGTATCGTTGTCCTTCCAGTGGATCGAGGGGCACAACTACCCTCATCTCATCATCTTCAAACGATAGAGTCCTTCTTTTGAAGTTTATAATGGTTTGATTTCTCATCGCCCAATCAATCCCCAGCAGCATGGGATATGGGTTAGTATCATCTACTATATTGATGACCTCGAAGTCCGCAAAACTGTGCAATCCTTCAATATCCACTTGAACTTGACTCAACCTACCAATGGGAAGGACCTTTTCCTGATTAGCAATCCTTAATTGAATTGGGGACCATTCTAGGGGTGGCTTGCCCATTATTTCCCATGTCTTGCACATTAAAATATTGACATCCGATCCTAGGTTGAGGATGATATAGTCCATGTCATAATCACCAATTTGCGCGGACATCCTAAGTTCGCGTCCCATTTTGAACTTTGTCTTGACACTATTAACCTTTATTGTTGATGGGTCTTCCTCCGAAAGCGTCTCTATTAGTGCTTCCAACTCTACAAGTGCATCATTGTCCTGGATTAGCGCCAAACAACTTGACAGGAATGGTTTGAGTTTACTAACCTTATCTACACTCTTGCTTGCAGTCCGTTGTTCGAATATCTTCTGGAATCTCTTAGGAATATCTTTCACTTGGCCTGAGGTGGAGGGTTGTTTTGTTCCTATGAACTCTGGGCGTACATCCATGAATATGTGTTTCTGCTCTTGAACATCAAGTGGTGTTTTCTTTTTTGTGGTGGGTCGTACCTGCGGTTTTGCTTGCACCATAGGGTCTGTCTGCGTAGCTTGATCTGCACCCATCGCAGCACCTCCCCTTGTAACCACTGCTACAGTTGGTTCCCGTGGTTCTATGACTATCATCTATATGTTGGAATTAGCATTTAGGGTGGGAGAATTTGGTGAAGGATTTCGTGTTGGGTTAGCTGCTCCAACCGTCCAAGCTTGCCATCTGGCTATATGTTGTGTACATTGCTCCACATTGTGCTCTTGCTTGCAATATGAGAAAGTCTTCACAGGTTCAGGGCAGCCTCTATCATAGTGGCCATGCACTCCACAATTGTAGCATACCACTAGGCCTCTTCCTCGGCCAAATCATCCTCCTCCTCGGCCCCTATAATTTTCAACCCCCCTCAACTAATGTTGAGGTGGTTACAGCAGGTATTGTGGTTGCGTATACTGCGGTTGGTATGGTTATACCAAGTCGTATTCCAAAACTGTGGTGCCATCTGAAACTACTGCGCAGCCTAAAACGGAGGTGCATCCTATTCAATATTTATTTGCTCCTTAGTCTTCATTAGATATGCATCTACCATCTTCTCTCTCAGAAGTTGGTAGGCCCTACAATATTTTTCATCATGGCCTACAGATCTACAAAATTTATAATACAAACTAGCTAGGGTACATACTGTCTTCTGTAGGAACATGCAATATACATCACGGTGTCCTCTTGTCTGGAAGATGTTGCACGTGGGAATCCCCTGGGTACTTAATGGGTTTGGCACACTGGACGAGATGCAATTCATGTGAGCTGGATAGTCATCCTTGGTATGTCCATTGGTCCGACATCGCGTGCACCATAGGTCTTGCTGCACCTCTTTTCCTCTTTTTATGTCCTAGAGTTGAATCGTTAGATTAGCCAATTGTGACTGAATATGTATCATTCGTGCGACGCCATCTCCAATAGGTGAAGCTTCTAGCTTCATCGCCAATTCCAGTGCCTCCATTTGCATTGCAATCTTTTGCTGCATGAGTGGTCCCCTAATGTGTGGCAGTAGCGCAGTAATAAACCACTCTTTATGCTACACGTCCGACATCTGGAAGCTTACTTTGGCCATCAACATTTTGAACCGTTGATCAAAATCCCATATTGTTTCTGCCGGAGCTTGCTTAATCTCCTTGATCTTGGATATACATTGGGACTCAAATTGTGGCTTTCTGAACTCCAAGATCATTGCGTGTAGAATCTCCTCAAGAGTCCTCTATGGCTGCCCCAGCGATACTACACAGTACTTCATAAACCAATCCAATGAACGGCCTCGCCGAGTAGTAATCATTTGTGCTTTTTGGGTGTCCTCATTGATAACGAGGCGGAACGTCCATACTGCATCACAGAGGAAATAGTGTTGTTTTGGATCCTCTATTCCATTCCCATTAAATGTGGGTAATCTAACACCTATCCCTGCCATTAGGGTGGCATTGGGGTTGTTCACTGGACTCCCCAGACTTGTTGGATTTACTGGGGTCACTGATGGGCTTCCTTGCGCACTAGCCCCGACACTANAACCCCTATCCCTGCCATTAGGGTGGCATTGGGGTTGTTCACTGGACTCCCCAGACTTGTTGGATTTACTGGGGTCACTGATGGGCTTCCTTGCGCACTAGCCCCGACACTAGGACTACTAGTGTTAACAGGCTGTTCAGGTGAGGAACTTCTAGGTCTCACTTCAGGTGATCTTCCTGGAATGTCGTAGTCATGTCCTTTCCTTGGCGTCTCTGCAGACTCTTCTGATTTTTCTCTCTCATAAATCGAACTATACTTCTCCTATTCGTCACAGGACCCTTCGTGTAGGTGTGACTCACATCCATATTCACCTTCCCTTGGTAGGCTATACGCTCTCCTGCCTCCTACTACCTTCCTCCTCTTCCCCGACTGGAACCTCCTTCCACTTCTTAGGAATCTTGTGTCCAACTCGTCTTCTGAGCTTCATGGGAACATTTCTACTTACTATCTTCCATATTATTCCTAAGTTTAACGTAGCATCTCCCCCTCACAGATTGTGTGACTCAATCACTGAGTTGTAGAATACCCTTTTCATAAAGAAGCATTTTAATTCATAGGTTTATAGACATAAGGTACCTTCCCAGAGGTCCTTGGAAAAAATTTATCTCTGCCTCGCTATACAAGGTTATTGCTTCAACAGCAAAATCAGTAATATATCCTTCTAATATGATATCAATCCAAAAATCAACAGCTCTGGAAATAGGGTTACTTACTTGGACTACTTCTTGTGTTAGTTGGTCAATCCACTCAGCTACTCCTCTTCTCTGGAAGTTAGTTTGTCGGGTGGCTAACTCTGACAACCACTCTCACAATATAATGGGGAATTCTGTGAAGAAAATCTCAAGGATATCCGAATATAGATATCATTGTACCCAGTTCTCAGAACTCAGCTACGAACCCTTGCTTTCCTTCAGCGCAAATACCAATGTCTTCGACTCCAACCAATCCTCGACTTCACTCTTGGTCAGGTGCCACAACATTTCCCTCATTTTGATCAATATGTCCCGGCAACAAAACCATTTATTGGCCACTTTTCCAAACTCGTGTGACCTAGGTTTTGTGCATCTCGTCAACCCAACAAACACCTGAGATACCAGCCCGACAGAGCAAGCCCTGTCAGCCACACCCGCAGAGCAGGCGCAGTATCACCCAAGATATCTCTTCGATGGGTAACCGTCGGAACCATGTTTCCATGATTTGTCGAGGGATTATAGTCCCTTGGTGCGCGGCCAAGGAGCGCAACCAAGTCGCAAGGATGGAGTCATTTCCGTTGAACTGTAGCGCTCACCGCGCATATATCTTATTAACTACTAATAGCGCAACACAGATTCGGCCTTAGTACTTTAACCATAACGGAATATAAAATCAAGTTAACAGGCAAGCACAATATAACAGATGCGCGACAGCGATTGCACGATAAACATAAGATAATACTCAGAAGCGATGCATACTAACCTATTCGTGCATTCAGACTTCTATTGACAGTATCGCATTCATTCAACCAGGATGTGACTTGCATCATAAGCATAAAAGAAACATAAACATAAACAACCATACGCTATCAATCATTAGTACACAGGAGAATTCACGTGGAAACCCATCTGGGAAAAACCACAAGGTGCTCTTCATCTAACATGAGAAATATGTGGTGCCTTCATCCTGCATTTAACTGCAGACTGTCTTAGTTCTAGCTTTATGTTCAGACTCTTTCTTGCTCTCATGCTCTCTGTCTTATTTATCCTAATCTACCGCTACCATATACAGATCCACACACGGCCTGGATCGACTCCTCTAGAATCTACACCTCTCTAGCAAAGCTTCTCTTCTACTGCACTAACCCCAACTGCATCCTGCAGACTTCCAACTACTCTACCACTCAGAGCTCTCCTCTTCTCTCTGCCCTCCCAGAGAACTCCCCTCTGTTAACCCTTCTAAAACAACTGAAAGTAAACAACAACCAACAATTATCAACCGGGGACCAACCCTCTAACTATTGAATCCCTCCTAATTATACTATTTTACTTGACCGCACAGGGTCGAATGCATACAGGCATTCCATTAACTATCACCATCATCCTCCCCTCGGGCTACAGCTGTGGTGATCATGACTTGACATGAGGCACTAACGGCCTTACTTACAGTATGTGTTCACTCATGTGGAATCCACCGACCTAAGCCGGCTTCAGCACCCACGATCATCCTGTCACTTGCAGCCGTTATTCTGCACTTGTGCTACTATTTTACCCTGCGGCATATTCCTTTCTATGTAGTTCCCCTTTTCTGCATATTCCTACTTCTGCGCATATTTCCTCTTCCACGCAAATTCCTTCTATACCAATCGCGCACTCCCTTTTCCTTGCTTATGCTTGCGCGGTGACTTGATTCTTGTGCATTTCTTTGCTTGCGCTTATTCCTTGCGTGCTTTCCCCGGGATGAACAATGGGGCTTACACCAAAAGGATGTAAATACAACCTTCCTTAACGATGTGATTGAGGAAGAGGTTTATATCGAATAGACACAAGGATTTGAAGTCGAAGGCAGAGTGACTCATGTATGCAAGTTGAAAAAGGATCTGTATGGACTGAAGCAAGCTCTTAGAGCTTGGTATGGAAGAATAGATAGATTCTTGACAAGCATGGGATTTACCAAGAATAAAGATGATCCTAACCTTTATATGAAGATTATGGGTGATGAAACTGTCATACTATTACTTTTTGTGGATGATCTATTTCTGACTAGAAATGAGAAAGAAATCACAGATTGCAAGAAGAAGCTAGATGAAGAATTCGAGATGAAATATCTTGGATTGATGCATTATTTCCTAGGGCTGGACGTGTGGTAAATCCCAGAAGGAATCTTTCTGAATTAGGGAAAGTATTCAGTAGAAATCTTGAAAATATTTGATATGTTGGATTGTAAGGACATGGCCAAACCCATGGAAACCAACCTGAAGTTTTTGTCTGAAGAGACATCAAAGTTAGTGGACATGACTCAATACAGACAGATTATTGGGTCATTAATGTATCTGGAGAACACAAGGCCATACATATGCTTTGTTGTGAACACCTTGAATCAGTATCTAGTTAAACCTAGATGGGTTCACCTGATAGTTGCAAAGCATGTGATGAGGTACCTAAAAGGTACGATAGATTTGGGACTTTACTATGGGAGAGATCATGACTACAAACTATATGGATATATGGATTTAGATTGAGCAGGAAGTGTCACAAATAGGAACAGCACCTCAAGTGGATGTTATTGTCTGGGATCCTCCATGATCTCATGGTTTAGTAAGAAACAGTCTAGTTTTGCTATCAGTATAGTTGTAGCATAGTACATTGAAGCTTGCTCTGCTTGTTGTGAAGTGATATGGCTTCGGAAGCTGATGTCAGGATTATTTGACATGGAGTTGGACACCACAGTGATTCTATGTGACAACCAGATTTGTATAAAGATGACAGAGAACCCGGTGTTCCAAGACAAATAGAAGCACATAGAAATTCGATGCTTTTATATAAGGGAAATGGTACAAAAGGGAGCTATCAAGCTCCATTATGTGAGTACCGATGAGCAAGTTTCTGATGTACTAACCAAGCCTCTATCTCGAGTAAAGTTTGATCATTTCCATGACAAGCTTGGTGTAGTTCAAAAAGAACTTCCTCGCAAGCAGGAACAATGATGGAAATACAAATGATGAAGATATGGACCTTCTTCGAAAAGGAAGATTAGGCCGAAGACATGAAGCCTCCTTGAACAAAGGGGGAATAGGTTGATAATATTAAAATTCCTAGGAAAGGGGGAGTAATGATGAGACTGACATCGATGATGGATGACAGTGATGATGAAGGTCTGACATTCACTTTTGGACGATAGTATCCTCTCTTGAGGATGGTAGGTATAACATTATGTTCATGAGTGGTCCTTACTAAGGATTTCCCTGCAGATGTTACTCTCGCATGGAGAGTACCCACATTCATTTGTGGATACCATAGAATAACACTCACTTAGGAGTGGTCCTAACCTCAGTGGTAAGGATGCTCTATGATGAGTCCTCATGGACGCCATAGTATAACACTCACTTGGGAGTGGTCCTAACCTCAGTGGTAAGGAAGTTCTACGATGAGGGCTGACATTTTGTATGTGGTTGAGATCTTCTTTGTAGACAAATACTCTTTCTTGGAAGAGTATGCCTACATGTAAGTGTAGATACCGTAGTATAACACTCACTTAGGAGTAGTCCTAAAATTAGTGGTATGGATGCTCTATGATGAGTCCTCACCGACGGCATAGTATAACACTCACTTGGGAGTGGTCCTAACCTCAATGGAGGATTTTATACGATGAGGGACGGCATTTTGTATGCAGTCGAGATATGCTTTGTAGAAAAATACTCTTGCTTGGAATATTATGCATACACGTAACTGTAGATACCGTAGTGTAACACTCACTTAGGAGTGTTGCTAAGCTGAGTGGTATGTATGATCTACGATGAGTCCTCACGAACGATAGGGCCTGAACCGAGTGCAGTCGGTATCTACATTTAGTTGTAAATGATTCAGTTGATCGATTTCATGGATCAGGCTGAAGGAGGAGTAGGGATCGTCCTTGGGCTCATGTCTTAAAGTGATAGGGATTGATCATCCCGCAAAGAGATCATGTGTACTGCAGGTAGCGAGGTGGCAAAGGATCAAGTAGATCAAAGTGCGGTTGCAAAGGATCAAGAAGACCGAAGTACTGCTAAAAAGGATCGAAATGATCAAAGTGTTGCTACAAAGGATCGAGAAGATCGAAAGTGCTTCAAAGGATCAAAGATCGAAGTACCACTACAAAGGATCAAAAGATCGAAGTGATGCTACAGAGGATTGAAATATCGATGTGTTGCTGCCAAAGGATCAAGTGATCGTGTGATGCAGAATATGAAGACATTGAAGAGTAAATGTTTCAATTATTGATTGTGAAAACTTCATATGACATATAGATATATTACCTTGATACTGTTAAATATTTTGTCTCTCTGTTCTCTATAGTCTATGATGATGTTGTCAATATAATAACATTCTCATTAAGAGGGGATGTTGAAATATTGTAACATCAAAGGATATTCTATATGTATTTCACTGATGTAACCCAAGGGAGATGTTATTATTCCTCCGGTGGGGTGTTACTATTGTATTTTTTTCATCATAGAGTCATGAGTTAAAGCCTCCATTGTAATTTGGGTCATCAATCCCCTAATAAATAATATAATATACTATTTTGAGTCTCCCCATGTGAATTCGGCCCAGGTAGTTTAGTGGGGTTGACTTGTTTAGGGTAAAATTCAGTTGGCTCAATGTGTATAAATAGGAGAGTTGTGATTCTTATTTGGACACAGACTCACTCACTTAAGTAGCGCATAGGAGAGATAGAGAGAGAGAGAGAGAGAACATAAGGAGGAGAATACATGTTTTGGGGTGATATCTTATACATCTTATACAGAGGAAGTTTTGGCTGGGTTTTCTTCTCCTTTAGGGTTTTTGGGATAAATATTGTGTCTATCTTGTGATTGTGTTTATTTCAATGATTCTGCATATGCTACTGCTATGATTTTGAATTGAACACGAACGATATCTAGTCTAGAATGTGAAATCTTAACAATTACATCTGATTGTGGATAATGGTAGCCAGGCGAATTTCGTTTCTGAAAACCTTATGAAGAAATTAGGTCTTTTCACCACTCCACATCCTCATCCTTACAATATCGGTTGGATGAAGGATGGACAGGAACTAAGTATCACTCACCAATGCAGACTCACCTACTTTATCAAGCCTTTTGAATATGAATTACTTTGTGACGTGGCACCACTTTTCATAGCCGACGCCCTATTCAAAAAACCTTACTTCTGGGATCTCACAGTACATATCACTCATGACCACAAAAGGTGATTATCACAATTTGGAATCAATGGTATGTAATACCAGAGCGACAACCCACATCTACGGTTGTTATGATATCTTCCAAACAAGCAAAGAAGATGATCGACCATGCTCAGAAGTTCGCATTGATTATGATAAAGAATTATAATTTCAGGAAGACTATGAGTCGATTCACTGACCAACGCATATCTTGACAATAGAAACAGATCGACCATATTCTTGATGAATATAGGAATGTATTCAATATCCAAACGTAGTACCTCTGCATTGTCAGGTAAAACATTACATTGAACTTATTCCTGGTTCTTCATTACCTAACGCATTTGTTTACTAAAGATCCATTCTCGAGAACAAAGAGATTCGCAGACAAATCCAAGATTTGATAAACAAAGGTCACATTTTCCCCAGCTCCTCTCCTTGTGGAAGTCCAATCATCCTAGTTCCAAAGAAAGAAGAGACTTGGTGCATGTGAATCGATTATTGGGCTCTCAACAATATTTTAGTAAAGAACAGGTATCCTCTTCCATGGATAAATGAACTCATCGACGATCTAAAAGGTGCTAAGTTCTCTACGAAGCTTGACCTTAAGTTGGGATATCATCAAATTTCGACCGATTCCACTAATGTATGGAAACCGAATTTCAATACAAAGGAACGATTGTATCAAAGGTTAGTCATGCCTTTCGGCTTAACAAATGCACCTACAACCTTCATAAGATATATAGATGACCTTCTACGACCCTTTATCAGAAAATGTGTCATTGTCTATCTTGACATTAGGGGAGTTTTAAGATCAAAAATGGGCCTCAAAAAAAAATTGTATCATTAAAATTCACTTTATAAGAACCAATATAATTCAAGATGATGATGTCAACCATAAGGGTAACATTTGTACAAAAATGGAGGGAAAAAGAAAAAACTACTTTTTCTTATCGTATTGTTGGAAATTTTCCTTATGGGTTCACCCAAATTTTGAGTTTGGGGACTCATTGGATGTGGAATTGAATTTTGCATCCAACCCATATCCACACTGCATATTTCTGAGGTACCCACGGCACCCAAAAATGAAAATTTCAATAAGAAAAAAAGAATTTTAATACTAAAATACATTTTTTATCAAAATTTTCATTTTGGGGTGCCTTGGGTACCTCAAAAGTATGCAATGTGTGTATGGGTTGGCTGTGGAATTCAATTCCGCACCCAACGAGTCCCCAAACTCAAAATTTGGGTGAACCCATAAGGAGATATGCCAAAAATATAATAAGAAAAAGTAGTTTTTATTTTTCCCCTCCAAAATTTAGAACTTTATTTTATTATTATAACTATTATTTTATTATTTCTCTTATGAGTCCCATTTTAGACCTCAAAAATCCCCTAATGCGATATCTTGATTTTTAGTCAATCATGGGAAGAACATGTCAAATAGATTCAAAAATTCTTCGACATTCTCCAACAACATCAACTATATCTGAACATGGACAAATGCTCATTTGCGATGACCAACATCAAATATTTGGGGTATGTAATTGACTCTGCAGGAATTCATGTCGACCCAGAAAAGGTATAGATTCTCAAATATTGGCTTATTTCTCAAAACATTCATGAACTGAGAAGTTTTCTTGGTTTGGTTAATTTCTATCGACAGCTCATACTTGGCTTTAGCCACATCACACGGCCTTTGAATCAGTTGACTAAAGGAAATGGGAAAACTATCTTCAAATGGACACTAACACAACAACAAGTTTTTTAAAAACTCAAAAACAAGATTTTTACTACACCAGTACTTGTGTTACCTGATTTGCATCATCCCTTTGAGATTGATATGGATGCATCAGACTATGCTCTCGGTGCAATGATCACCCAGCTAGGTCACCTAGTCGTGTTTCATTCTGAAACTTTCAACGACACTGTTAGAAGGTATTCTACGTATGAAAAATAATTGTATGTCATTGTATAAGCTCTTAAGCAATGGAGACACTACATTATTGGAAAGGAAACGGTTACTCTCAGTAACCATAAGCCTTTTCATTTCACCATGTCCCAATCGAAACTACAGATAACTCGCCAACTCAAGTGGATTAATTGACTACAACATTTTCAGTTGGTAATCATATATCAAAAAGGTAAAGCTAATGTTGCATCTGATTGTCTCACCTGACCACCTAGTACTCTACTATCTACAGTGATGACTATGCAGGCTCATGACACCACTACTTGGCCACAATTGTATTCAATAGACTACAAATTCTCCATAATTTATAGACAGCTTCAGGCCAACACGTTGTCTACTAATGACTACTTCCTAAAGGACACTCTTCTATACAAGCTTGGACAGCTTTGTGTACCGACCGGTGAGCACAGGTAGAAGCTCATTTGGGACATGCACTACAGAAAAACTACATGACATTTTGGAGTTGCAAAAACACTTGTTATCCTCAAAAAGTATTTTTATTGGCCTTCACATAAATCTAACGTCAACAAGTACATTCGATAGTGCGTGGTTTGCGCCATTGCTAAACTGCCAAATCGACAACAAGGATTGTACACACCCCTGCTAGTTCCTAGTTGACCATGGGAATCTATTTCTATGGACTTCTTAACAAGATATCCTACTACCATACATCAACATGACACGATCTTAGTCGTAGTCAACATATTTTCCAAGATGGATATACTCATACCATGCAAGAATACTACGATAGTGCAACAGAGTGCTCAACTCTTCTTCGAACATGTTTGGAAACATTATGGCATTCTGATGACCATTATCTCTGACAGAGATGCAATAATTGTCAGCACCATTTTGAAAACTCTCTGACAACAGCTCGAGATGATACGTTCTTTGTCAACATCCTTAAATCGCTTGGTAGTAGAACTGCTTCGCATGTACAACCACAAGCATCATTGAACATGGGATGACATCCTCTGTAACAACTATAAAATAAAATATTATAAAGATTAGATTAGTTAATTGTCTTATGAAAGGGTGTAACCCTTCAGTTACACGCTCAAAGCCTATAAAGGTGAGCTTTCCTTGTAATTATTAAATCATCCAATATATTATTATTATTCATATTTCATTACTACAATGATAGTCGGATTCGACTAAAGGACAACCGGATTCGGTTGCTCCATTTGGTATCAGAGCAGATTCACTACTGCACTCTGAGCTCGGAATCAGCTCATCAATCCCTCCTTGAGCTCGGACTTGGCTCATATCCCAAGTGCTCCCAAAACAAAAACAAAAAAACCTCCACCCTCATCCTGCTAAATCCACTAACTGCCATCGTCGCCTGTCTCTCTCTTCTCCTACATCCCCCATCCAATCTCCCCCATGTTGTTCCAATATTCCCATCCGTTGCATCAACCACCTACCTCCTTCCATACCCCTCACTCCTCTCCTCTCTCCACACAATATTTTGTTGCCCCACTCCAACCGCGCCCAGCTCCACCATCTCCCACCCGCTGCTCCCTCCATCCACTGCATACTCCTTCCATACCCCTCACTCCTCTCCTCTCTCCACTGCATGCTTAGCCTCCTCCTCTCTCTACACGTCCACCAGCCTCCTCCCTATCGCGCATTTTCCTCCTCATCCATGCCATCATTCCCACTCCTCACCCACCAACGCAGTCGCTCACCCCTAACTCGCGCCTCTATCACCCACCATTCCACGCATCCTTGCTGTTCCATCTGTATATACTCTGTCCACCAGTCAGCTACTTGCGTTTCATTCCAACTACTTTGTGTCATTTGTTCCCTTCACACATTTTCCCTCTTGCTCCTAGCGCACCATCATTCTCCAACTCCACAACCTATAAAAAATTTAACACAAAAAAAATTATATGTTATAAATATATTATAACGTAATATTATAATATAATATAATATTATAACATAATATAATATTATAACTTAATATTTATTTCAAAGATATTGTAAAATAATATATTTATAATAAAATATTTAAAAAGAAAAACAAATATTATATTTAATATTATAATATTTGTTTATAAAAAAAAAACTATATACAAAATATATATAGTTTATGAAAAATATAATAATAATAATATTAATTAATTAATTAATTAATTAATATATTATTTTTCAATTTCACCTCAAAAGCCAAAAGAGCGCCGAAATACACACCTCTGTATACAAGGTCCAAGACCATGGAGGAACTGAAAGAGAAGATCGAAAAAATGGAGAAGGACATAAAGTCCCTTGTCGCTAACCAAGAAGGCTTGAAGGAAAAGATGCAAAATAACAATACATTACTCAAAAACGATCTTGTTTTGGTACTAGAAAGAAGGCTTGATGACAAACTTGACATCCTGAACAAAAAACAAAAAGACGTGGATGAAAAAATGAGTACCATAACGCAAAATATAAACACCTTAACACAGAACATGAGCACCATGACATAGAACCATAATACATTAATCGAGATGTTACAAAGGCTCATGCCCAGTCCGGGCCAAGTCAGTGGTCCACACATGGTAGATGCCTCATTTCATGTTGCCACGCAGGAAACACTCGCAAAGAGTCAAGAAGAATTGCAAAAAGAAATAAATATTAACAATGCAATGCTTAAGAAAGAGATAGAAACACAAGTACTGCCAGATATGGAGGCACGATTAAACAACAAAATAGACGCTATAAGTAAAATAGTAGAGAAAAGAAAAAGAAAAAATCACCGCCAACAACGAAGCGATTCATATATGTCACTTTCATCATCCAATAGTTCCCAGCCACCATCAAACCATAAGGCAAAAGGAAATCAACGTCATCCTTACAAAGTGTACCCACTTAAGGCAAAAATAGAGTTGTCAAAATACAATGGGAGTGAAGACCAATGCATTGCTCGGCTAAACAAAACAGAAGAATACTTCGACATTTACAACATTCAATCTGACGAGGAGAAGGTGAAATATGCGTCAATGCATATGGAAGGGTACACCTATAATTGGTACTTATGGTGGAAGAGAGATAATTTTACCTACACCTGGAACTTGTTCAAAAACGATTTTTTTAATAGGTTTCAAGGAATCAAAGAAGATGAATTTTTCAGTAAACTTACCAGACTACAGCAAATCGAAAACGTTGAGGAATTCACTCATCAATGGGAATCCTTATCAACACGAGTATTTGGGTTGTCTGATAAGCAAATACTCAAAACCTATATAGGAGGTCTTAAACCACACCTCCAAAAAGAGTTAAAGTTACATGACATACCTAACGTAGAAGTAGCAAGATGTAAAGCAAAATCCGCAGAACGCAAATTGGAAGGAATAAAAACAAAAGGCGATAGCCATTATTGACAAGAAAAAGAGACACAATGTAGGTACTGTGCAGATACTTGGTCTCCTGGCCATCAATGCAACAAACCTCAATCATACGCCTACGAAATGGAAAATAGATCAAAGTCATCTAACAGGTACTCTGATAATAAAAAGAAAAAGAAGAAAAACATATGTCGTTGATGCGGTGATGATTGGACCCCTGGTCTTAAATGTAGGATCAATGAGACAATACAATGCAAAATCATCAATGGAAAGGAAGTGCAAGTCTCTGCACAAGAGACCTCGTCTTATTCTAATACCGACACCGAGTCAGAATGAAGAACGACACTAGGAAAATACTTAAGCCTTGACGACAAAGCTTCCTTAAAGGAAGTGGCAATGTAACAACTATAAAATAAAATAGTATTTAGATTAGATTAGTTAATTATCTTATGAAAGGGTGTAACCCTTCAGTTACACACTCAAAGCCTATAAAGGCAAGCTTCCCTTGTAATTATTAAATCATCCAATAGATTATTATTATTCATATTTCATTACTACAATGATAGTCGGATTCGACTAAAGGACAACCGGATTCGGTTGCTCCATCCTCCCATACATACAACATATCTACAATCATCCTAAACATAGTTCTATAGGAAATAATCCATTCAAGATCTGTTATGGATTTCAACCTTCAGTGCCTATCGACTTGATCGGTTCCTCAACACAATCGAATGACACCGACGTCGAAGGGCGAGAAGTTGAGAAAGCATTAAAGTTCATAGATCAAATATACAACATCTAGAATCAAGCATAGGAAATGTTGCTGTGAGATAATGCAAAAGATAAGGACCGACATGATAAGCATCGTATTTCTCACTCATTCCAAATTGGGGATCGGATCTAGTTACATCTAAAGAAGGAGCGCTTCACTAGCCCATACAAAAAGTTGAAACCTTTGCGACATGGTCCATACAGTATCCTTAAACAGATCAGAGAAAATTATTTACAGCTCAAAATTCTTGCATGCCTTCGCCTACATCCAGTCTTCAATGTAGATTTACTTCGACCATACTATGCACCATTGTTGGAACAGAATGACTTGCAGATAGCAGAACCGATAGGCATCCATCAATATGTTTAGGAACCTCTTCTTTGTGACACCATCATGGGACGATGTATACGCCATACAAGGAAGAACTCCATTCCCTTGTTTCAAGATGCTAAATATGGACAACTCCCCGTGCAAGGAAAATGGTACTCTGCTACTAAAATAATCAACAAGTTTCCTCACCTAAATGAGCAGACAATGGATACCATTGTTTCTTAAGGAAGGAGGAATGATCCACTTAGCAGTTGGAATGTTTTCGAACTTCGAAAAAGTCTATCACTTTGACTAATTAGAATACTTCCACAGGTTTAGTATCGGCTTCGACAAGTTCGACCCTCAACACAACCGACTTTGACAACCTCGACAGGCTTCGCGCTCGACGTGCATTGTCGACATCGACCACTGTCGAACATCAACATAATGTCTCTCTATATTATAGTCGTTTGCGACGGTTGAACTTTTGAACCATTATAACTTCTTTTGTAACTGAACGTAATGGGTAGTCACCCAAGCATCTTAGCATTCTATATAAACATGTACACTATTGTAGTATACGTCAATCAACCTTCATGGAGAAGAATTAATAGAAATTGGTTCGAATTCTTGCATATTGTCTATGTGCATACTTTCTGCATACAGTGTATTTCCTGCTTTATCTATCCTTTTTATGCTTCCACCATAGTAGTGCTCGACTCCTTCAGTCGAAATTTTGTCCCCAGCGTGCACCTGGGCACGACCTGGATCATATAAAGAATAAAATGATCATGCAAATACTTTGTCCAAATCTAGTTTGCACAAGGAATGATATTACTTCACTATAAACAATAGTTTAATGATGTGTTCAGGATATACTAATTCCTATTGAACTCTCTTCGAACCACCTCAAAAAATATATAGATTTTTTTTGGCCATATCATGGTACTTTTGTTGACACTCAATAAGTCTATTCTTGAATATATTCTAGACAGAACTATACAAGAATACAATGGATAGTATAGTTGATTTTCAGTGAAGGTTGGCGAACTATTACGGGTTATTTATACAAGCCACACTTTGTTAATTTTGCGATCAACTGGGGCTCCTATTTCCTCAGAAAATATGTATAAGAATATTATGGACAACAAATACAGGTAATGAATTTTTCAATGAAGGTTGGTGAACCTCTTGTGAGATTTGACAGGAATATATTGATACAAAATTAATCCTCACAGATATGCACAGGAAAATAGAGAATAAATTAATGTTGTAGTAGGAGTCGGAAAAACCACAGTATTCATAATTGTAAATTGACGTTTCGAATCCAAAATAGGATCCATCATCGGGACAAACTGAACACAATATAATTGAATAACAATTGGATTATATTCCATGTTGTAAGCACATATTGTGTTCCACATGGTTGGAAGGGGTTTAAGGGAAAGAGATGGGGTCTATTTCAAATTTCGTTATAATATGACCCAGTTGTTAACAGACAGGTGCTAAAAGGAAAGAAAATGTCACATGGGACCAAAGGTTGTGATTAAAAAGAGTAAGAGTAATGGATGAAGCTTCTTATAGCATCTGATAAATGAATTAATGGTCTAGAGTTGAGAAGGGATGAGATCAACGGCAGACAGGGAATCCACTAAATGAAAGTGCATGATTTATAGCATTGATGAGCATTAGTGAAATGATCGTTGGAGTGTGTAAAAGGTCGAGAGTTATTGATGGTGCGTGATTGGAGGAGATAAGAAAACTGGAGTGCATTCCGAGCTCTTAACTTGTACAGGAGATCAAAAGGGAAAGAGGTAGTAGAAGTTTTACCACTTGCCACATGGTAATTGAACAATCATTCTACTGGATGAAAACCAATAATAAGAAACTGCCTCTCAAAATCCCAAAACCGCTTTTGGAATATTATAGAAGGAAAGGTCATGTGGAAAGAGAATGTTTGCCACTTTGCTCCCGAGTAAAATTATGCCTACACATTTGGAATCTAAGTCAAACCAGTTTTTTCCAGCCGTCGATTTCCAGGTAGGCTATGTATCTTAACCTGCCAATTATTTTTAAAAATGGAAGGAGAAGGCGAAGTGGAAGCACAAGTTAGGGAGTTTAATAAACTGGAGGAAATATTTGAGGACGGGGATGGAGATTTTTTTACATAGTATTGTATTTTTTCCTAGTAAATGACCTAAAAAACAAATTAAAACCTTAGAAACACAAGGAATTGATGTGCATGGTTTCCATAGGTCCTATTTCCACCATTTCTATCCATACCAAACCCTTAACTTTCTAGACTTTGTGTTGTGGTGTGTGCATAATTATTCTTAGTCGAAGTGATTTATTATGGACTCAAACTAGTCAAAAATACTTTTCCCTATTAATCCAATGGTTGTTAGAGATTCATTAGAGGTGTCGCAGTCATTTTCCCAAAACCTAGAAGATTTCATGGAAGAAAGTGTGATTGAGTTATACAGACATGCTACTAAAGAAGTAAGAGAATAATTTCTGATAAAAATCCCTAAACATGATATTTCAGTTGAGAATGTACATTTCCCTCTTGATATTGACATGTTCAACGAAGAGTCCCAGTGTGTTCTCTCTCTGTTGTGTCAATTTTTAGGGCTAGATAGTGACATGTTTGTTTTTGAAGTATTATTGAGCTTATTGTTTAGGTTGAGTTTACATCAGTTGGAGTCTGATACTAGTCAATATTTCTTCCTCAAATTTGATGAATTCCTAGGTGAGAATATTCATTTACAGCTAGTGAATTTCCACATGAATAGACACTTCAGGTTTCAATCATAGATGGTCAGGATGTTTTTGTTTTTCAATGAAGAGAATTCACAGTTTCTAGAGATAGTCTTTACTTTTGAGATTAGAAACAATAATTTCAATTATATGAAACTCATCATGTCAGAAGTGTACAGAGTGATCTTTTAGGAAAAGCTTCCCATAGCCCTACCAGAGATGGAAGAAGTACTACAGTTCATCCCAGACAGAATAATTAGAGACTGGTTCCTTCTAAAGGAACATATTGTCATCAGGGTTTACGGCTTTTTTCATGAGCCTTTTATTTTACCTATATTTTTTACACCAAGAATTTTTCCTTGGAGTTTATCAAACAAAATCTCATTGTGGAGAATCAACATTTTTTTAATTTCATGAAAGCTTCTGAAATCAATTTTCCATTAAAAGTGGGTCCTTTCATTGTGAAGAATAAAGTTGCTCTCCCAATTATTGAAGGATTGTTACAATACATGAAATTAATGAAGGCATCAAATATCAACTATGACCATCATTACATCATATCACAGAGGAGACAACAGAATAAAAACAAGGCATTCGATCACTAACAGATAGAGGGATTGGCTGAAAGAGATAATTTGATGGAATATAAACCAAGTGCAGAGAGTTCAGAAAGTTTGCAATTAAATCCCTCTGCCTTAATGAAATATGATGGCATGATAATACCAACTCCTAGTAAAGCTGAAATACTAGTAAAAAAATAATTTCTGAAACAATTTAAATAGAGGATGCAGACCAGAATTCTGCAAAAAGACCTAGAGTTGATTCAGACAAAGAGATGCTTAAATTAGGAGACAAGAAGATTAAAGAAAAGGGAGAATTTCAAGGCCCAATTATTCCAATTCAAGAATATAGTTTTGTAGAGGCACAGGAGGATGGTTCTAGTGATAAGTACAAGTCTAGAAATGACTTGTATACTAAATATGGACAGGACAAGAAATATTCTTCTGAAAAAACTTTGAATCTTTTTCCTAAAGTAAGAGATATTCCAAATAAAGAGGTTTCACAGATAACTGTAAAATATCATGTGAATAATAATTTTAACTTGGAAGTAGCCTCTCATGACAGAGTTTCAGAAATGAGGATCAATTTGCAAAAGATTCTAGTCCCATACAAAGTTCATTTGCATACGCAGACTGGAGAGGTAATTTATACAGATTTGTTAAAGGCTACTCTAAAGGTTTCTAAGTTGCAGTCCATGGTGTCAATATTGGAAAACCAACTAAAGCAAGAAAATATTGAAAATAAAACTTACCAACAGTAGATTAAGAAGCTTCAGGGTGACCTTTTGGCTATAGATAGTGAAACAAACATAGGTTAATCCATAAACAATTTTTTTGCTGGAAAAGAAAACACAATTCAACTGCTGAAAAGTAAATTAAAGATTCCAGCCACTGAGTTAATTCAAGCATCTGAATTAATAGTTTTACAAAGAAAAAAAAAGGATACCTTGTCTCAAGAGTTGAATGATATCAGGGCCAAATTGTTTAAATTTGTTGAAGAACAAGGTAAATGGGAGAAGGAAAGATCTTTCCTCCTAGCCACAATTGATGTTTTCAATTAAAATCAAATGATTTTGGAGAAGGAAAGAGAAGAGATAGAAAAGAAAAAACAATTTGAAGAAGGTCAAGCAAGTGTGGAAACAAGTATAGAGAGAATAGTTCAAGTTGTGTCTCAAGTAAACTCTAAAGAAGAATACATAAAAGGATTAAAGGTAGAAAACCATAAATTAGCTGAAGCAAATAAGAAGAAATAAGAAGAAATAAGAAGAGAGGAAGAATTTAGAGGGATTGGCTGAAAGAGATAATTTGATGGAATATAAACCAAGTGCAGAGAGCTCAGAACGTTTGCAAGTAAATCCCTCTACCTTAATGAAATATGATGGCATGATAATACCAACTCCTAATAAAGCTGAAATACTGGTAAAAAAATAATTTCTGAAGCAATTGAAATAGAGGATGCGGACCAGAATTCTGCAAAAAGACCTAGAGTTGATTCAGAGAAAGAGATGCTTGAATTAGGAGACAAGAAGATTAAAGAAAAGGGAGAATTTCAAGGCCCAATTATTCAAATTCAAGAATACATTTTTGTAGAGGCACGGGAGGATGGTTCTAGTGATAAGTACAAGTCTAGAAATGACTTGTATACTAAATATGGACAAGACAACAAATCTTCTTCTGAAAAAACTTTGAAGCTTTTTCCTAAAGTAAGAGATATTTCAAATAAAGAGGTTTCACTAATAACTGTAAAAGATCATGTGAATAATAATTTGAACTTGGAAGTAGCCTCTCATGACAGAGTTTCAGAAATGAGGATCAATTTGCAAAAGATTCTAGTCCCATACAAATTTCATTTGCATATGTAGACTAGAGAGGTAATTTATATTGATTTGTTAAAGGCTACTCTAAAGGTTTCTAAGTTGTAGTCCACAGTGTCAGGATTGGAAAACCAACTGAAGCAAGAAAATATTGAAAATAAAACTTACCAACAGTAGATTAAGAAGCTTCAAGGTGACCTTTTGGCTATAGATAGTTAACCAAACATAGGTTAGGCCATAAAGAAAATTTTCGATGAAAAAGAAAACACAATTCAACTGCTGAAAAGGAAATTAAAGATTCCAGACACTTAGTTAATCTGGGCATCTGAATTAATAGATTTAGAAAGAAAATAAAAGGATACCTTGTCTCAAGAGTTGAATGATATTAGGGCCAAATTGTTGAAATTTGTTGAAGAACAAGGTAAATGGGAGAAGGAAAGATCTTTCCTCAGCCAAAAATGATGTTTTGAATTAAAATCAAATGATTTTGGGTAAGGAAAGAGAAGAGAAAGAAAAGAAAAAACAATTTGAATAAGGTCAAGCAAGTGTGGAAACAAGTATAGAGAGTATAGTTCAAGTTATGTCTTAAGTCAACTCTAAAGAAGAATATATCAAAGAATTAAAGGTAGAAAACCATAAAGTAGTTGAAGCAATTAAGAAGAAAGAAGAAGAGAGGAAGAATTTAGAAAATAAAAGAAAGGAGTTACTAGAAAAAAATGAAATGAGACCACACAAGGGACAAACATATAGTTTGGTATATGATCATCATTGAATCCACTAAAATGAGGCCCTATTTAAATTTCATAAAGGATAAAGAAACAGTGATTAGTGTAGCAAGACAGAGTTGTGCAGTAACGAAAGAAAACTTAGATAAAATATCGTCAGGGAATGCACAAAATACCATCAATTTCCTCATTAGTCTATCTAAAGAGGAATTGAAGACAGCGTGGATCGGGGATAGAATCACAGTGATAACTTGGGAAAAGAAGGATATTTGAAAAACACTATCATGTTGAGAGTGTCCAAGCAAAAGCATATCAGATGTTATAGCAGGTTAAGTATTTTAAAGGCTTATTTACATAATTATTTTAGAAAGGACTTCCCTCTTTTTGGGATGAATAAGGAAAACCAATTCCCCAGTCTAATTATCAAACTCTATTGGTTCAAGCTCAAATGGATCATAAAAAGTTTAAAGATATGACTCAATCCTTGACAAGGAAGGTTATAATTGAAAAGCTTGCAATAGATTTTGAAATTTTGGAACAATTCGAAATGATATGTGCCAAGTTGTCTCCTATTTCTTATGTGGATCATGTGGAGTTAAGATTTTTGGCTAAATAAATGTCCAATCTTGAGGTACCTTCTGGAGAACAGTGGAAGACAATTGAAAAGTTTGGGAGGATGAAGTATAAATTGCATCAATGCAGACACTCATCCAAAATATTTGAAGCAAAGGATATGTTACGGTTCACTTTAATGTGGAAATAAAGGATTTCCTAATGGAGGCTAGGCTAGGCCTACATCCAACATGAAAAAGGGCTGGAGCTGTAGAAAGTTCTGATGGCAGATAGCATTGGATGATTATCAAATTATAAGAAGATGATGGCAGCAGTTATGACGAAGACTCTATGACTCCTTGATGATAACAATGCGATGAAGATATGACTAGATGTGTTCATGACTGTGTAGAGAGAGAATACCTTCCCAGTTAAGAGGGTGCGTTGATGTATTTGTAACTTCGGAAGATATTCTGATGTATATTATCATTGTATGTTGTTGTACTCCTTTTGGGGATGTGTGTTACCCCTTTATGGGATGTCTAATTTGTTTCTAGACCTTGAGGTACAACCTCCATTTTAACTTGGGGCAATAGTCCCCAGTGTAACATCATGTAATATGTAATTATGGCCTCTCTAGGAGAAATGGGCCCCATGTGAGATGACATGTAGGCCCAGGTCTTATATTTGGTCAGTGACTTGAAAGGGTATAAACAGGGAGGCGCTCTCCCTCATTTATACATCACACACACTCTCTAAGGTGCATGAGACAGAGACACGGTCAGAGGAGGAAAGAAAGATAGATGTTGAACATTTCTTATTACTGTTTTTTATCATCTTACTATTCACAAGAAGTTTGCGGGGTTTTCTCCTTTATGGTTTCCTCGATAAAAATATTTGTGTATTTTGTATCTTTTATATCTTATGCATTTTGTTGTACTTGTTATTCTTTTAGATAAAGATCCTAGATAATCTAATCAGATCTTGAGAAAATATAGCATATCAAAGATGATAATGTTTATTTGAAAAATACTTTGTTTCCCAAGAAGGATATTGATATGGGCCATCAAGCGAGGATGCTTTCTTCACTTGACTTCATACAAGGGACTCTCAAATTAGATATTCTTGATCCCGTTGTACCAGGAGGAAAGAAAGATCCTTCCAACTAAAAAACAATACAAGTCATTCTTAATTTGGATGCTTTTCACTCTCATGATATAATGGAACTTCACAGGAAGACTAGTAAAGTTCTGTTTAGAGATGTCATGAAATACACAGCTACTACAAACAAGTTACAAGGCATAGCTAATCGGGTTGAATCGCCTGTATAAGAATGAAAAAGATGCTACCAAGGCTAAGAAAGTGAAGATTATTGAGTTGGAAAATAATATTTCTAATATGGAGAAGGATCCCACTGATAAAACCCCTGTGAAAAAATATTCTCAAGGAAAAGGATAAAGAAATTTCTACTTTAAAAAAGAAAGTGAATATTTCTGTAAATGAGAATCCTCAAATGATTGAGTTGTTGTTGGTACAATCAGAACTAGATAAAATCACTGATGAAAATCATGGAAACAAAGAGAAAAATGTGCCTCTAGAGAATGAAGTAAAATAATTGCAAAAGCAAAATAATGATCTCTCTTTAGCTAAATCTATCATATTACAAGATTCCTCTCCAATGGACCTCGTTGATCATCTGGCTAAGGCCTTAGTTGATATGAGCATCAAGAAAGAAGAGTTGAATAAAGTAAAAGAAGAATTAATAATGAAACATGAGGAAGTTAAAAATATAAATGAAAAATTGTAAAATAAAAATTTAGCTCTTTCATATCTAAGTCAAGCAAAGGATCTTTTGCAGAAAGAAATCCAATCACTCTTAAAGTAGATAAGTGGGAATCCCCTATTGAAGGTCTCATGCCAGATGACATGGGATCAGATTTTGATTCAAATGTCTTCATGTTGGAGGCATTTTTCAATCTCGCAAGATGAAATGGAGATGGTTGGTGTTGTTATAAAGGATGCCAAAAACATATTGAATTAATTGGATAAAATACATGAAACTACTTGTACTGTAATTGAAATCTTAAATGAAAAATCACATCAAGGGATTCATAATTTAGCAATAAGAAAAATAATAGAGCTAGTGATTGAACACAACAAGGTGATCACTAAAACATAATTAGCACATAATCTATTGGACCTAGCATCACAACTTTATCATGGCATAGGAACATTCAAGACATTTTTCGATGATCTAATCAATCAAGGACTTCTATCACCTTGGGATAAAAATGGTGACCTACTGTTAGATCCTTGTACCACCTTAGTACCATGTTCATACACCTAGGACACATTTTCATTTGTCTTATACTTATGTTATATGGTCCAAAACTAGGTTGTGTTGGTCAAGCAAGGTCCTTTTGGTGTTTTGGACTCATTAATGCACCCAGGCGCCCACATTTGATCATTTTGGTTACACATGCACCCTTATTTATGACAGTTTAGTCCTTGGTGCACTCCCACTCCAGATAACAGGGAAACCGGTTGACCAGAGGCTCCCATGCACGGTATTTGGGTGTTTTGGTCCTTTTGAACCATTTATTGATGCCTAGAGCCACTCCCACTCACTCATGCACTCCACACCTACCTTACTTTCATTTATGTCCTAGAATGCTCCAGTCACATTCACATGGGATTTTGTGACCGTTTTAGGTGGTTTGGAATCTCATTGGTCCACCTAGGGGGGTTTTGAGGTCATATTTAAGCCTGCCACATGTATGCATCCAAATTGCCTCCAAAGGCTAAAAAATTTCTCCTATTGTTATATAAACATGTTCTTGGTATATTTACATATTGGACAGTGATAATAAACTATGTTATTGGCTCCAATGAAGTTTGTTTCAAGCTCGAGTCATTGTTTGGGAATACTGATGAGACTAGAGTACACCAACTCGAAAATGAGTTGATCTCATTGAGCCCAACTCACTTTTAGACAATCCAGTATTACTTAACAAATTTCAATTTGTTGGTGCTTCCGCTGAAACAATGTTTCATTTACGAGAAGGATGAGAAGAAGATATTTTCCATCCTTTCGAAGCTAGGCCCTGAGTACTCATTGTTTGTCTCCTCATTCCACTCAGGAAAGATGACAGCTCTAAATTGGAGAATTCCTTAAATGGAAGACTTCATGGAGTCTTTGACTCAGGAACAAAACAAGTTGGTGCAAATGGGTACCATAAAATCCACCAAGAATCAATCCCTTGCTGCTAGAGTTTTGAATCAATCCAAAGGAAAGAAGAAATCAAAGGATTTGAAACAGCAAGAGAAGAAGAAGCACGACAAGCCCAAATCTTCAGATGGGGGTGTGAATCCTAATAAGGACAAAGAGAATAAGAATAAAGAGAAGAAAAATGCACTTATTGTTGCAAGGGGTGGCATCCAGAGAGTGCATGCATGAATAAAACCATTGACATGATGGCGCAACTCCTAGAGAAGAACAATATCCCACTGCCAAAAGGCGCAAGGAAGAAAGAGGGAGGTTCGAGCTCAGAGAACAAGGATAGATGTGATGCTTTAGTTGTTGGGTATTTAAGATCTTCACCCTTCATCATATATTCAGGTTCCTCCAAGAACATGGCTTCCATGCAAGATTACTTCTTGTCCATACATCCTTACAGTGGTCCATTCATTCTCATTGGTGATGATTCAGAGATCCAAGCCAAAGGGATTGGCGGGATCAACCTAGAAGTTGAGTATTTCAACAATATGTTATTTGTACCTAATCTTGCAATGAACCTACTCTTTATCTATCAAATGAAACACACAAGTACAGCCAAGAGAGTAACATTTACTCAAGATGATGTGGATATCTCATAAATATCTACAGGCCAAGGGTGCATAGTGGGAAAACATGTTGAGCGCAAATATGACAAAGGGAAGGCTAGGAGGGTTGTCCATGTGATTGATCTAATCCATTCATATATGATATGTTTTTGGTGGGTTTCTGGCATATTCATGGGGAGTGCTTCATCATATAGGGGCAGCGTGTTGATATTACGCTATGAGATGTGTACTTCCTAACTGGGCTCCCGATGCTGGGAGTGATTGGCGATATGGCGCCAAAACTCTCGCACGAGGAGACTTTGGAGGAGCTCTGCGAGAGGCATTTCTATTCCTCTGCGTATGTGTGTGGCTCCTATATCTTGATGTGTGACATTGAGAGTCTTTCGAGTAGTGCAGTTGCAGTGATGGTGTTGCAGATCTTGGGTTCGTCTAGGAACCAAAAGGTATCTGGGGGGAAACTCCATATGGTGGAGAGTGCTATGGGGGGAACATATTTTGGATGGGCCCAAATGTACTTGTTCGTGGTTCAGCGTTCCCTAAACCACGCCAAGGAGATTGGCAGGGACTTCTGCTTTGCTTCATTTATGTGCTCTTTCTTCTTTGAGAGAGTTCCAACCCTTCGACTACATGTAGCAGTGCAGGATGGTGGGCCTCGAGAGCCTCGGATGCGCAAGTGGTGCGAGATGATGGTGCATGAGGGAGGTGTCATAGTGGGCCTCATTTTCACTCAGGAGTTGCCAGATCAATGGAGACAGCTTCTGGTAGTCGTTGAGGACTACTTATATGTTGAGATGGATTTTCAAGGGGACCCAGAGATGCCCCGCCCTCCAGGCTAGGCCTGGGGACCAGATGGTACGTATACATGATGTTTTATGTGTTTACATCCATACATAGAGTACTTTTAGCCTATTGGTAGATAGTTTATATACAGGGACTAATGATATCCTTATGTGCATGTGCAGATATTGGGCCTCTCCCGCCAGTAGGTTACCAGCGTCAGATGGGTGTTGTGGTGGGGCTAGAGCCACCCGCACCGGGACGCAGGAAGGAGCGAAAGACTATCGATGAGCTTCGGCAACATGTGGAGCGCCTACTAGAGGGAGTGACAGGTGATGGTTGGCAGCATCTAGATGATGATCTTATTACCGCCTGCTAACATTCTCCCCGCAAGTGGATTCCTCTAATGAGGAGGATTGTCGTTGTTGTTGAGCACGTGCGATTGGCGGCGCGAGAAGATATGCCTATGGGTGATGACAATGCCTCCAAGGAGGAGGAAAAGGAGGCCGAGGATGAGTCTGAGGAGGAGACGGAGTCAGAGGAGAAGGTTGATGAGTCTGGATCTCATTAGAATCTAGTGGAGCTGCCCCTAGTGCGTTGGTGCACTTAGGATTTTTTGTACCACAATGTATATTCAGCTAAGAAAGCTTTTGTTGCTTCCCATTTTGTACTAGAAATATTATGACATGCGATATTTATGTATATATTTTTGATGCACATGGATGAATTTTTATGGTTTTTATATGTGAGTATTTTTATGATGAAAAAATTCCTAGATGATGTATGTTACATATGTATGCATGATTATATGTTGATGCATGATGCAGTTTTTACATGCTTCCTATATGCGGTGATGAATATGTCATTCTAGGATATCGTTAACCATCTGATCTGCCACACTATTGAGGTTTCTAGGAACAGGTCTGAATGTAATGGATTCAAATGCTCTAACCATCTGTTTAGTGCATAAGAATTTTCTAAAAAGGCAAGGATTGCGTACCTGATAGTGATTATTCAACTGGGAGACAAGCAATTGGGAGTCTAAGAAGACATCGAGGTGACACATACCCAACTAGAGGGTGGAGGCCAAGAGGCCAGTGGCACCATCATACTCAGCCTGGTTGTTGGTTGCGATGCCCATGCACATTCCATCGATGTGGATCAACTCATGTGATGGGGAGCAGAGAACCCATGCAGTCGAGGGGAGATTTGGAGACCATCTACTTGCTCCATCAGCAAATATAGAGTAGCGACATGAGGTAGGATCCATCTAGAGCAATCAAGGAAGCAAAGTCTAAGACTCACTTCAAGAACTGTGCAAAACAAAAAGGAGAAAAACTATGCTACAAGTGACTCATTATGGTGATGTTAGGCGTAAAATCTCTTGAGGTAGAGCCCATTGCAGGGGTTCTTTGAGAGTTGTCCATCAGATTCAGCAAGAATGTATGCCCCCTTGTCGAGGCAGTGGCGAACGACGTATGGTTCGTACCACATTGATTCAAACTTCCATTTTTATAACTTATCATTGGCTAAGTCATAAACAAGGACCATGTCGCCTTCGCTAAAGGTGTGAGGGTGGACATGGGAGTCAAAATGTGACTTTGACAGGGTTTTAGCTGCTTCGATGGCTTGGATAGCAGCACGATGGTCCTCATTGATTTGCTCAAGCAAGAGGAGGCGTTCTTCTAGCGGCAAAGTGTCAGGAAGGAGTTCCACAGCGAGGCTGAGTGAAGGGATTTGGAACTCTATGGGGAGTACCGATTCAACATCGTGTACCAGATGGAAAGGGGTGAAGTTGGTGGCAGTCTTCGTGGATGTGCGATAGGCCCAAAGGGCGGAAAATAGCATGTGGCGCCAGTTGGTTTTATGGTTTCCAACCATCCACTGAAGCATGGTCTTGATGATTTTATTGACCGCTTCAACTTGGCCATTTACCTGTAGGTAGTAGGAGGATGAGAACTGGTGCTCGAACTTCAGAATGGTTGAAAGTTCTGTCCAAACAGTGTCTTCAAAATGTCTACCGTGGTCAGATGCTATCTGTTGGGGAACACCAAAATGTGAAATGACGTGGTTGAAGAAAAATCATGTTGGTGTTTCATCTTTGCAATCGAAGGTGGGCATGGCCTCGGCCCACTTGGTGAAGTAATCGAGAGCCACAATAATGTATTTATGGCAGTCGACCGAGGTAGGATTGATTGTCATGGATTCGATCGCCCACTTGCATAAGGGCCAAACTATGACCACGAGGTGTAGTGGCACAGGGGGGAGTCCTTTCTTTTGGGGAAAATAGTTGACAGATCTGACAGTGTTTGACTGCCTCGATGAAATCGGCGAAAATGGTAGGCCAAAAATACCCTGCATGAAGAATCTTTTGAGCAGTCTCCAAACTGAAGAGGTGGCCACCACAGGCTCCATTATGACAGTCATTGAGGACCTGTTCATCCTTGTCATGGGTGAGGCAATGGCGAAATATGGTGTCGATGCCCCGACGATACAGAACATCCCCAAAAAGGAGATGGCGAGTGGCTTGGTGTCGGATGTGTCGTCTGTCTTCACGGCTTAAGTGAGCCTCGAACTTTTGGATGCGTAAGTACAGGAGAATGCCCCCATACCAAGGATCTTCCGTACAGATGACGAATAAGAATTGGTTAGGAAGGTTGACCGTAAGTAGTGGTGGTGTGGAAAATGGGGGCAGGTATGCCATTAGCGAAGCTAGTTCCAATGCCTTAGTGCTTTTTGGGGTAACGAATTCCAAGTCGAACTCCTGGAGAATGACTACCCACTTGGTCGTGCGACCTTGTAGGAGGCGGTGGCTCAAGAGGTACCGCATGGGATTGGAATCAGCCACGACTCTAGTATGGTTTGCGATGATGTAATGGCGTAGTTTTTGGACCGAGAATATGACGGCGAGGGCCATCTTCTCCTGAGCTGAATATCACAAAGGGGGACCGATCAGCTTCTGGCTAATCTAGTAAATCACGTGTTCTTGATGAGCATCATCTTTTTGGACCAAAACTCCAGCAATGGCTTTTTTCGAGCCTAACACATAGAGGGTGAAGTCTCGAGTGAAGTCAGGTGCAAAAAGTCATGGTGCGGAAGCTAGAGCTTGCTTTAGCGCGTCAAGCACATCTTGCGCCTGCTGGTCCCAAATAAATGGTATGTTGGTACGAAGCAAATGCAGGAAGCCGTGGGATTTTTTCGCATATTCTAGTGTGAAACAGCGAAATAAATTTGCCTTGCCTTGGAGACTCTGCAATTGGAGCAGAGTTCATGGTGAAGGGAGATCAAGAATAACTTGAAATTTAAGAGGGTCAACTGTCATCCCTTTGTGGGACACGATGAACCCAAGAAGACAGCCCGCTGGGACACAAAAAACACACTTGATCGGGTTTAAGAGGATTTTGTACTTATGACATCGCAAGAAGACCTGCCGCAAGTCGTCTAAGTGTTGTGCTCGCTTCTGTGACCGAGCGGTAAGGTCGTTCAGATAAACCAATATGATGTGGACGAGGTCATGGAAGCAATATGTCATTGTGCACTGGAAAGTGGCTCCAGCGTTTTTCAATCCAAAGGGCATCACACAGTAGGAAAATGTGCCCCAAGGGGTCATGAACGCGGTCTTGTAACGATCTTCCTTCCAGATATGGATTTGATTGTATCTGGAAAAATCGTCCATGAAGGAAAACACCTCATGTTCGGTGCACACATCAATGATCTAGTTAATGAACGGGGTTGGGAATTTTTCTTTGGGACAAGCCAAATTCGAATCGCGAAAGTCCGTACATACGCGAATGGTGCCCTGTTTTTTGTTCATGGGAATAAGGTTGGAGACCCAAGTGGTGTATGCGATGGAGTAGGTGAAACCAGTTGTGAGCAATTTTTTTATTTCTTCTTTGACCACAACAACTTTGGAAGGATGAATAGGCCTTTGCTTCTGGCGAATGGGCGCCTCATCAGGCCATGTGTCGATGTGGTGCCCAATGATTGATAGATCCAATCCTTGCATCTCAGTGTAGGACCAAGCAAAGATGTCACGAAATTCTTGATAAAATGCTTTGTAGGAAGCGACTTCTTCAACGGAGCAAGATGCCCCTAGCATGATCTCTTCAACAATATCAGGTTTGGTTGAGATGTTAACCTTGATAGTAGGCGATATATTGACCATGTTTCCTTTTTCAAAGGCGTCGAGAGTCAGGATAGGATTTTTGAACCAATCAACTTTCCCATGGATGAAATGCTTGGTTTCTACTGAGAACTGCTACGACAACGACGGAGGTTCTTCGAGGATGAAGAGCAAGCAGTGCTGCATATAGTCCCATGGGTATTCGAGAGTGGTCAAGGCCTCGAGTATCTCCTCATTGTTGCGGAAACAATGATTGGATACATCTGACGGATTGTCAATGGTTTCGGAGACAAGAGGGTCGGTGGAGCTGGACAACATGTAAATGCTTGTGGTGTTTGAGGAAGAAACTGGAGGGTGGGTCTCCTCAATAACGGTGATTTCAAATTCAAGGGAATGTTTCCGAAGGTTACTCGGGGCAGCTCGAAACTTGGCCAAGTCTTGGCAGTGGTGAGAATAATGTCCATACAATCTGCAAAAGGCGCATGCATGGTTTGTCTTCAAATACATGTTTTTTATTGTTGGTAGATTCAGGAGGATGACTACCAAAATATTCTTCGTTGTATCCATGGAATCTAAGTGTGTGTGAAGGATGGGAATCTCAAGACAATTCTGGGTTGTGTGACCATGTACATCGCACATGGCACATGGAGGAGTCTATCGGGGTTCAGTTGTCACTTTAGCGTTTTTCCCCTAGCCCTCTTTGGATGAGGCGGGGCATGTACAGGTGCAGAAGGTGGTTTTTGTGGGCCAAGAGGGGGGTGTGTCTCGATCGCAATGGGTTGAATGGGATTCAATACGACTTGGGGCATTAGAGGTTGAGTAGGTGGTTCGAGGTACCACACGGGAATTCCCAATGTAAAATTGGGTAAGTTCAAAGTAGCCATCACTGGCTTACTTACAATGTCGGATGGGAGAAAAAGGAAAGGAATTGTATGGACTGGGAGAGAGCCCCAGTATTTCCCTGGTGACTAAATTTGAGGTTGCGGTTGCGGATGGGGTTGCGACTGCGGTTGGGGTTGCGGCTGTGGTTGGGGTTTGGGTGCAATGGTGCTGGATGAGAGCATGCACAAATCTGCGGTATCACTTGATGCTAGTGGAGGTGATAACAAAGGTAAAGGAGTCGTCATGGAAGTGTCGACGAACAACCCGGGGCCTACAGCTAACAATGAAGGGGCGCTTGCACTATCGAAGGAAGTATCAACAGTAGGGATAACATTGGCTGGTGCACTCGGCCCCTGGAGATCGTGGCAAGTTAGTTGGTCCACCGTCACAATATTCCCATCATGAGGGAACATAATAAGGTGAAAAACGGTGGATGTCACAGCTCTCATATAATAAATGTAACTTCGGCCAAGGAGAAGGTTATAATCCAACTGAATGTTGACAACCTCTATGTCGATCATCACTGTCTTACCGACTATGATATGTGGACATGCGGAAGAATGCCCTGGGATTTGGTGGGTTGGCCATCATAGGCACGCAGTGTAGTGGTAGACGGTTGGAGGGTAGGGGACCTGAGTTTCTGCCAAACCAACGTCGACATAACGCAAGTGGATGCCCCTTCATTGAATAATACATCGATGCACGACCAAATTCTGAATTGATACTAGAATCTGGAAGGCAATGGTTGATGGCATTCTGGGTTCTCCTTTATCCAAATCAAACGTGATCAATCTAGAGTCGAAGGGATCTACGGCACCAAGTGCAGGCAATAATTCTTTTCGCTGTGGCAGGCATGTTTTCAGCACTTCGAGAGCAGACATGGTCGTAGGTGATTGGGCCAAGTCGTCAACGATGCTATAGTTCATCGCAGCTCTAGTTGTGGCGTTGTTGGCAATCCGTCGCACGGGGAATCATGGTCCTCGGCCCACCTCGTCAGGTGGGAGTGGGGGTAAGTGAAGGGATATGTTGGTTGTGTTGGACATGGATTTCGTTGATGGGTCATCAGTTTCAGTAGTGGATTCATACCGATTTCTCCTAGTCTACAAGTTGACCTCTTCAATTGTCATGGCTAGCAGGTGATGAACACCTGTCTCTGTAGGCGAGGGTGCGGTGGGAGTTGTGGGAGCATGTGGGGGCATAGGTGTCATTGCTACCAATCCTTGGAGTGGTAACGAGTTGTAGAGCACCATGGATAGAGGGACTGGTGGTGCTGGATTTGGTTAAGCTTGAGTTGTCGCATTGGTACCACATTGAGCTTCATTTTGTAGAACCCGCTTGGCGCGTTCCATGTGAGGGAATTCGTGAATGTAGTGGTCGTAGACGTTGCATAGTTTGCACGGATGGTTGGTCGATAACGGAGCGCTTCGACCAGGTGGGTTAGGCTGTTGAGGTTTGCGAGCTGGCAGGTTACCGTCGGTGTTGTTGGGAGGGTTTGGTTGTTGGTCGCCTCCTTGCGATTGGTTGTTCCACCAATTCCTAAGCTCGGTTTTTCTTACCCTTCCCTTGTTGGTTATTGGGGGCGGGTTGATTGGGACGATTTTGCTAAGCAAAAAATTGTCCCATGCGTATAAGATGAGCTGGGGCGGGGGGACGAGGTGGCTTGTATAGGTGGTGCATAGTAGACCAGAGCAGCCGGAGGGGCTACAAATCCGGTCGTAGATCCCGAATACGGTTGTTCCTGCCAATTTGGTGCATGGGTGTGTTGTTGCGATGCGGGTTGGGCATAGGAGGTTGTGGCTCCGGACTGAGCCATCTTCCTTGAGTAATTGGGATATTGGTTTGGGTGTGTAACACTAGGGGTGTTCCTTGGGTGCATTGGCATCCTAGGAGGTGTCGCATAGTACTATGGGTGTTGGGAGACATAACCCATGATGCCATCCGCAGCATGGGATTTCCCAGTGCGTCATGGTGAGAGGTGCCAGTACGGGGAGCGTCTGGAATGATGGTGTAAAGGTATCCAGACTGAGCGTAAATTAAGTCAAATTGTTGGGACTTCAAGATGGCCTCTTCCTGGGATTGGGGACGTTCTGAGGCGACATCCTTGGCTATAGGTGGTAGCAAGGTTTTCAAGAACCAATCCAGGAAGATCATGTCATCAATATTAATCTTGCATAGGCTATAGCGTCGCCGCCACTCGTGGATGTGGTCGGATATATGAGTCGCAGTGTTTTGGCAGCAAGATAGCAAGATCTCAACTCCCTTGTCGTATCTAACGGGGAGTTGGAAATATTGCAGGAACATGAAGGCTAAGGAATTGAATTTTGGGTAAAAGTCTTGGGGTAGCTCAATATACCATTTGGCTGCGGCGCTAGTGAAGGTGCGTTGGAACAGCCTAAGTTTGATCGAATCATCCACAATGTTGTTTGATGAGCACCATAGATGAAACGATGTGATGTGGTTTTGGGGGCACTCACCTGCCTTCCCTTCAATATTTGGAATGTCTGAGGGGAGTTTGGTTGGCATAGGAGGCCAATGGGGTTGATGGTTGATTGGGTCATTAGTTAACCTAGAAAAATCAGGCAAGTTGAGGAGATCCATGAATGGGAGGTTAGACCCAAGGTTGGTGAGGGAGGGACCGATGATGGCGCCTAAGTTTGTAGGAGCGTGATGTCTCTGCCTGACAGGGGGCACCTGAAGTTGACTTCCCGCAACAGGGATAGTCGAGACAATCGTGGAAGGGCCACTACCCCAAGGATGAAAGGTGGCACTGTGGGAATTGTAGGGGTAGGTGTGGGGCCTCCACTAATGGGTAGTGGATTCACCACAGTATGCACAACCATACTAGTACCGCTGGACAGGATGTTGGTGATGATGTGAGGCATGGACATGGGCTCACTGCCAACCACCCCTCCAGAGAAGGGATCGATATTTACGCCATCCATGGGGCTAGACGGTGCAGTGAGAAATTTTGGCTCAAACTGATAGGAATCTGAGTTGAAATCAGAGGCTCTATGGCCTTCTGACGATGAAGAGGGTTGTCGAGAAGGGCCTCGACGGTGGTGGTCTAAAGACCCAAACTGAGGTGGATCGCCTCTTAGGCGTGAGGAAGAGCGCGGTGGATCAAAGGTGTCTCACTAGTGATAACCAGTGATGAAATTTGGACCCCGATTTAATGTCTTCCTACTAGTTCACAGGTGGTCACTCGGCCACCAAGACTGCCAAGAGACTGCGCTTGACTTTTTCCTCACAAAGGCGTTTCTATTCAATCAGAAGGGGTTGTTTCCCATTTCACTTGGAAATTCCTCTCGTTGGCCAGCTACTTTGGGGTTCTCATGGTACTCCTCATAAGCAGTTTTAGGGCATATCCCAAGCACTTCCCACGGTTAAGGCGGTTGAGACTTATGTCATCAAACCGCAAGATTTTGATTAAGTAAATTGGTTACTTTTAAGGTTCGCTCGGGGTCATGAACCGAGTTTGGTTGAATTAGATGGTGTGAATGTGTGCACTTTGTGTATGAGCTTGTTATTATTTTATTATAATTTTGCAATTATATGGTGAGCAAATAATGTTGGATTTTTCGCACATATCAAGCCATGGGCAATACAACCTATAACATTGAACCAGTAAAATAAAACAGAGCCAAAGTGAAATATGAGCTGGAAAATGTGAATCAGCAATGTGACTGCCTTGTTTTTGTATCCCTCAAGTCCAAGAAGGATTGTTGGGCTCTCATCAAAGTGGGAACAAGTCCACCCGTATATCCACGGGTCACTGCTCAAATGCAAGGTTGCTCAATAGGTAGGACGGGAACGTCGTGAAACCCCTAACGGTTTCCACCCCCTCTAGCTTCCAAGACACTTGTTTTTAGTGGACCAAAGCAATAACAAAGATAGGTGCCTATTACTATGCTTGCTCAACCCTCCGTCTTATCTCAGAATACCCTTAAGGGTGATGATTCAGTAGAGGAGGAAGGGCTGAACAAGATGGTTAATTTCAAATGTTTTTAATATTAAAATGTTGAATTACAACTTGCATAAACATATCAGAGCAGTAGGAAGATTTGCATTTTAACAATAAGATAGGCAACCAAATGTAAAAATAGTTGAAAAACAACTAGGTCGCTTCTATTTACTGGACAGCGGCGACTGAGTCGCACAAATAGTCCAAACAGCACCGACTGGGTTGCCTCTGGGGAAAGGAAAGCAGCAACATTTCCTTGGGAGACAGGTCGCTCCTTTTGAGGCAGAACAAGCAACTGGGTCACCCTTTTTGGGCCTGAAGTGGCGACTGGGCGCTTTCTTCAGCCTGGAACTAGCGACTGCCGACAGTAACTGGTACTGGGGCCAAGTTGCTCCTTTGGGGTAAGAATAAGCGACTCGGTCACTCCTGTAGGGCCCGAACTAGCGACTAGGTCGCTCTGTTCGGCTCGAAACCAGTGACTTCACCCGAAAACTGAAAAAATTAAAAAATAGAGCCAGGAACGACTGACAGTAATTGGTACTGGGGTCGAAAGGGCTCGGATCAGCCTCGTGAGGGCTCGATCAGGAACATAAATGAAAGAAAACTTGCAAGAAACTACTAAACAACTATTAAAAACCTACAAAAACTATTAAAATACCAGGGATCCTCAGGGATCGACCCAATGTGGTCGCCAAACTGTGGCCGGGGGGGAAACCCCAGCCACATGCTAAATCACCTTCCTTCTGTCAAAGGGACGGAAGGATAGAGTCTACAATGAGAAAACGAGCTGCAATAAAATTGTTAGAAGCAAAAACAATTAAACATCTACAAACTACCAACTAAAATAAGTGGTGAGACAATTATACCTCAGATCTGTTTGAAAAAGAGGCCACCATGCCCAAACTAAAAAGCAACATTGCCTCTCCACAGGCTTTGGTATTGTGGAGGTTGACTCAACACACAAGAGGGGGAGCTAATGAGGCAAATGGAGTGGATGGAATGAGTGGCTTGAGAGTGATGGTCTCTCAAGGACTCATGCAAGTATAATAACGACAAGGAAAACAAGTTATGTGTGATGGGGACTTCCACCCCTTTATTTATAGTTTTTTCTCTCATTTTAGGGTTTTAAGCCCCTGGTTAGGGTTTTGGGCCCTACCTAGGGTTTTAAGCCCATTTCTCCTATTTTTTAGCTCATTTTGGGGATTTTAGGCCCTTTTTGGGGGCTTTAGCCCCTTTGTGAGATTTTTAGCTCCCTTGTGAGCTATTTTGGCTCTTTTTGTGGGTTTTTAATCCCTTTTTATTATTTTTGAGCGTTTGAGAGAAAAACATAGGTTAAACATGGGTGTGGAGGTAAAATGGGTTAGGAAATGGATTTCTATATGTGATGTAGCCTGTATAAAGCAAGTTAAGAAATTTTTTGCGTTAACAATTACAATGAGCATTTGAAACATCTTGAACAAACCTTTATAAAATGATGAAAGTTTGTCTTGTCTCTGAATCCTAAGAAATATTTCTTTGCTATGCTTGAGGACAAGCTGTTGGGTCACATTGTATCCAAAGATGGTGTCAGAATAAATCCTGATAGAGTATCTTCTATCAATCAAATTGACTTTCCTAGAAATAAAAAACGGGTCCAATCTTTTATTGGCAAATTTAATCTTCTCAGAAGATTTCATCCGACCACGCCTAGGTGCACGACAAGGACAACAATTCGATTGTATGAATCGAGTACTATTATGGCAGAAGCATATTTATAAGAAGCAAAGAAGGAAATACACTGAATGGACTAATTTTTTCGGAGTTGGATCTTGTCAAGAATCCTTCTGATGTCGAGGCAAATCACGTGAGAATCTCATTGAACTGGGTGAACATTTCAGTTCGTTGTCAAGCCAGTGCTTGCTCTATGAGTTTCTATGTCTTGTTAGTTACATGTTTATTGTTTGTTTCTCCGTCCATATTCGGTCTAGTGGTGCGAGTAAATATACACTCTGAATCCGAAGGTAGTGTATTCTTGGATTGCTAAGTTTGCAAGCATGTTTGAAAATGCATAAATCAAGTAACCTCGATAGAATTGTCTACATATGAATTAAGCATGAACAAGCTCTAATACCAATGATATGACCATACCCATGTGTACGACGGGGACAACAGTTCGATTGTATGAAACAAGTATTGTTATGGCAGAAGCATATTAATAATCAACAAAGCACGAAATACACTATACACAAAAACATACACACACACAGACAATATGCAATCATTCGAACCAATTTTATTACTTGGTTATACACTTCATTACTGTTGGATATTACAATAATGTACATGCTTAAATAGAGTTCTAAGAACACTTGGGTTGTCTTCCCATTACGTTGAGTTACAAGAGAAGTTGCGACAATTCTAGAATTTCAACTGTTATAGACGACTGGAAGACAGAAAGACAGTCTATCATAATTCCTCGGTTGTTGGTGTCGACGATGCATCTCGAGGTGTTGAATCTGTCGAAGTTGATATTGAACCTCTCGAGGTGCGAAACTTGTCGAAGTCGATGTTGCACCTCTCGAGGTGTAAAACTTCTCGAAGTCGATGTGAGCATATGTCGTCTCCAACAAACAATTCCAACTGTTGGGTGGATCATACCTCCTTCCTTAAGAAACAATGGTCCCATTTTTTGCTTGTACATATAAGGAAACTTGTTGGTTAGTTCAGTAGCAGAGTAACATTTTCCTTGTGTTGGGAGTTGGCCAGCTTTAGCCACCTGAAACAAGCGAATTGCGTTCATCTTTGTATGGCGTATTCGTCGTCCCACAATGGTGTCGCAAGGAAGAGACTCTTGAACATCTGGATGGATGTATTCGGGTTATGTTGTCTGCAAGTTGTTCTGTTCCAACAGTGGTGTGTGGTATGGTTGAAGTAGATCCACATTAAATACAAGATGCAGACCCACGCATGAAGGATTGTCGAGCTGGAAATTGTTTTCTCCAATTTGCTTAACAATAATGTACAGACCATATCGCAAAGGATTCATCTTCCTGTGTGGACCAGTGAAGCATTCCTTCTTGAGATGCAACCAGACCTTATTCCCAATTTCAAATGAATGAGGGATACGATGCTTATCGTGTCGGTCCTTAGCTTTCGCATTAGATCATTGCAACATTTCATGTTCTTGTTTCTCTATGTTGTATATTTGATCTCAAAACTTCAATGCGTTTTCAACTTCTCGTTGGTCAAAGCCGGTATTGTTCAACAGTGTGGATGAACTAATCAAGTCAATGCGTGTTGAGGGTTGAAATCCATAATAGATCTCATATGGACTATTTCCCGTAGAGTTTGTTGAGCATGAATGTAACTGCGTTGTATATATGGGATACTTTCATCCCATGTCCGACGATGTGTGTGGTTGTACATGTAGAGCAGTTGTACTACCAAGCGATTCACAACTTCCTTCTTCCTGTCTATCTGAGTATGGAAATTTGTTGATAAGGATAGTCTTGTATCGAGTTGTTTCCATAGAGTCTTTAAAAATATGCTGACAAATATAACATCTCTGTCGGAAATGATGGTCATCAGTAAGCCATAATGTTTCCAAACATGTTTGAAGAAGAGTTGAGCAGTTTCTTGCGTTGTCGTAATCTTCTGTCATGGAATGAGAATGGACATCTTGGAAAATGTGTCGACTACTATTAAGATCGCATCACGTTGATGTTTAGAAGTAGGATATCCCATCAAGTAGTCCATAGAAATAGATTCTCATTGTCGACTAGGAACTGACAAAGGCATGTACAATCCTTGTCGTCGATTTGGCGGTTTAGCAATGGCAAAAACCACGCATGATCGAATGTACCTGTTGATGTCAGACTTAAGTGAAGGCCAATAAAAATAATTTTGGAGGATGGAAAGGGTCTAATTAGCTACTCCAAAGTGTCCTACAGTCTTTCTTTAATGCGTGTCCCAAATGAGCTTATGTCGGTACACAAAGTTGTACAAGCTTGTATAGCAAAGTGTCTTTCAGGAAATAGTCAGTAGTGGATGGCGGGTCAGTTTGAAGTTGTTGATAAATTGCAGAAAATTCGTAGTCTATCGAATAAAATTGAGGCCAAGTAGTGGTGTCGTAGCCCTGCTTACTCATCACAGTAAAAAGGAGAGTAATGGGTGGTCGACTCAGACAATCGATTACGGCATTGGCTTTACATTTTCGATACTTAATTACAAACAATAATTGTTGCAAGTAATTAATCCACCTGATTTGTTGATTTGTTTGTAACTTCGAATGGGATGGGGTGAAATGTAAAGGCTTGTGGTCTATAAGAATGATCGTCTCCTTGCAAAGAATGTAATGTCTCCATTGCTTAATGGCTTGCACAATGGCATACATTTCCTTTTCATAGATCAAATACCTTATGACGATGTCATTAAAAGTTTTGGAATGAAAAGCGACTGGGTGACAAGATTGAGTGATTGTTGTGCCCAAGGCATAGTTCGATGCATCCATCTCAATCTCAAAAGGTTGATGAAATTCTAGGTAACACAAGTAATGGTGTAGTACAGAGATTGTGTTTGAGCTACTCAAAAGATTGTTGTTGTGTCGATGCCCATTTGAAGATAGTTTTCCCATTTCCCTTAGTCGGTTGATTCAAAGGCCATGCAAGATGATTGAATCCGAGTATGAATGTTTTGAGGAATGGGCCAAACAAAGAAAAAACTCTTAGTTCATGAATGTTTTGAGGAATGGGCCACTCTTTATGGATTTTTACTTTGTCTAGATTGATGTGAATGTCTGCAGTGTCGATTGCATACCCAAAATATTTGATGTTGTTCATCGCAAATTAACATTTGTCCATGTTCAAATTGAGTCGATGTTGTCAAAGAGTGTCGAGGAATTGTTGAAATTGTCAGACATGTTCTTCCCATGATCGACTAAAAATCAAGATATTGTCTAGGTAGACAATGATGCACTTTTTGATAAGGCATGAAGGTCGTGGGTGCATTGGTTAAGACGAAAAGCGTGACTAACCATTCAAGCAATCCTTCTTTGGTTTTGAAAGCAGTTTTCCATACATCGGTGGGCTTGATCAGAATTTCATGATATCTCGATTTGAGGTCGAGCTTAGTAAATAATTTAGCACATTTCAAACAGACGATTAGTTCATCTATCCTTGGCATAGGGTATCTATTCTTTACCGAAATCTTGTTAAGGGCCTGGTAGTCGATGCACACGCGCCAAATCCTGTCTTTCTTTGGAATGAGGACAACTAGACTTCCACAAGGAGAGGTGTTTGGTCGGATGTGACCTTTGTTGATCAAATCTTGAATCTATCTGTGAATCTCTTCATTCTCAATAATGGAACTTTTGTAAATAGATGTGTTATGTAATGAAGAACTGGGAACAAGTTCAATGGAGTGTTTTACTTGGAAATGTAGAGGTACTCCGTTTGGCTCTTGAAATACATTCCAATATTCATCAAGAATATTGTCAATCTGTTATTGTTGTCGAGATTTGCATTGATTGATGAGTCGACTAGTTGTTGCAGTCTTCCTGGGATACTGAGGCTTGATCATGATCAATACAAATCTATAAGCATGGTTGATGAGCTTCTTTGTCTGTTTAGAAGATATCATAGCAACCATTGGTGTAGGTCGTCACTCGGGTATACCATACCATTGGTTTTGTATTTCGACAATCACTTTTTGAGGCTATGACTGATACATCCCATTTCAATCCCATAAGTAAGGTTTCTCAAAAAAGGCGTCAGCTATGGAAAGCGGTGCCACGTCACAGATTACTTCATCTTCAAAAGGCTTAATGAAGTAGGTGAGTTTGCATTGTTGGGTGATCCTCAGTTCTTGTCCATCCTTCATCCAACTGATATTATAAGGATGAGGATGTGGAGTGGTGACAAGACCTAGTTTCTTCATGAGATATTCAGAAACAAAGTTCTCATGGCTTCCATTATCCACAATCAAATGCAATGGATTGTTTTGAACCCATATCTATGTATGGAACAGGAACTCTCATTCCTCCTCTTCAATGGTAGTCAAGGCTATTAGAGTGGTCGATGTCAATGTCAAAAGGGTCGATGCTTCTGGGTCAGATTCTACCAGGGTTTTGTCGTACAAGTCAAAGGTAGACAATTTTTCCAAAAATGTCTTTTGAGCCTTGCATTTAGGCGTATCATGCCATGATGAATTGCAGTAATCACGCCATTTCCTGACAGGGGGTTGTTTTCTACGTTCCCTCTTGTCTTTCTGAGAGTGTTTTTTTTTCATAGTCTTGCTTTGGCGGTGTAGGCTGAGAAGTGTGTCTTGACTTGTCAGAGTCAGCTGGTGACTTCTTGTCGGATGTTCATCCTGTCGGATTAGTCATGAAGCATGATTTTCCTTTATGTTTGGCTTCAAGCTTACTAGCACAATGGAATGCATCCACAAGCATACTCATAGTCAGAAACTCCATCTCGTGTTGAATGTATGGGGACAATCTGTTGACGTACTTCAAAACAAGCAATTTCTCTTCTTCTTGAATGTCAAGTCTATCCATTAGTCGATAGAACTCGTTGGTGTAACTCTGCACAACTGGTCTTTCTATTACCTTAGTTGTTGCCACATCTTATACTGTTGTTCAATGTACTTGGGAAGGTAGAACTCCTTTTGGACGTTCTTGACAAATTTATCCCATGTCTTTATGGGGTCTCCATGTTTCTCCATCTTTGTCGATGGGTTCTCCCACCACCAGTGCACAGATGTTGACGTATTTTAGGATGAAATGGTGATCTTTTCGGCTTCTAAGAGTTGGTTCACAAAGTAATAAGATTCGAGTTGTTGTACCTAATTGTCAACATATTCTGCGTCAATCTTTCCTTCTAGATTCGGTATGTTCAACTTCATTTGCACCTTGAATGGACAGATTTTGTCGGATTTGGATCTTGTCAAGAATCCTCATGATGTCAAGCCTTATCGCGTGAGAATCTCATTGAATTGGGTGAACATTTCGGTTCGTTTTCGAGCCAATGCTTGCTCTATGATTTTCTTTGTCTTATCAATTGCATTTCTATTGTCTGTTTCTCCTTCCATATTTGGTCTAGTGGTGTGAGTAGATAGATACTCTAAAGTCGAAGGTAGTCTCTATTTGGATTGATGAGTTTGCGAGCATGTTTGAAAACGCATAAGTCAGGTAACCTCAATAGAAGTGTCTACACATGACTTAAGCACGAACAAGCTCTAATACTAATGATATGACTGCACCCAAGTGCATGATAGGTACAATGGTTAGATTGTATGAAATGAGTATTGTTATGGCAGAAGCATATTAATAATAAGCAAATCATGAAATACACTATACACATAAACATACACACACATATAGAAAATATGTAAGAATTCGAACCAATTTTGTAACTTGGTTATACACTTCATTACTACTATATATTACAATAATGTACATGCTTAAATAGAGTGCTTAGAACGCTTGTGTTCCCGTTACGTTCAGTTACAAGAGAAGTTGGAACGGTTCTAGAAGTTCAACCATTACAGACGCCTGGAAGACAGAAAGACATTATGTCATAATTCGTCAGTCGTTAGTGTCGACAATGCATGTCAAGGTGTTGAATCTGTCAAATTCGATATTGAACCTGTCGAGGTACAGAACTTGTCGAAGTCAATGTTGGAATATCTCGTCTCCGACAAATATCGCCAACTGTTGGGTGGATCAATATTTATACCAAATTTTGTAGAAATATTGAAACCTGCCATTGATATGATGAAAAAAGATGCAGAGATAAAATGGACCACAAGAACTCGTACAAAATTGAAATAGATTAAAAATTCTATGGGTCAAGCACCAATTTTAATAAGCCCGGACTATAAAAAAAGAGTTTTACATTTTCTCTTTTGGTTCTGATGTGACCATTCTAGCGGTTCTTTTACAAAAGAATGAAGATAGACAAGAACAACCAACCGTGTTCTTTAGTAAAGCATTCTGAGATGCAGAATTGAGTTTTAGTACCATGGAGAAGCAAGTGTATGCATTAGTCAAAGCAATAAAATATTTCCAAGGTTATATTCTACATTCAAAAATTATTGCTTATGTCCCTGGTAGTACAATCAAATAAATTATTTTCCAACCAGGCGGTGAAAGGAGGGAAAATGGATTTCCAAAATTCAATAATATGATTGATCTGGATTTATGTGATAACGAAATGAAAGAGAATATATATTCAGATACAAAGATATATGTCAATAAACACGGTGATACAGTAAACTATGATTCTATTAAATGAATGAAACAGAACAAACTGTAAAACAAAAGCAACTAAAATGGTGGTAGTTGTATCTCTGAGAAGAGATGTGGCGGCTACGTTCACTTGTGACAAGATGAATACAAAAGGAGGTTGAAGGGCCTTTTATCATAAATCCTTGGAGATTTAAGGTGGTTAGTTGAAACCTAGAGCCTTTTATCATAAAACCCTAAACCTGACCCTAGGAGATGAATCGTCATAAAGTTTGTAGCCCCAAGGTGGTTAGTTGAACAGTCAACTTCCTGGGGTCATAACTTTTGCATACGATCTATGTTTGGGGCGCTCGATATCCCATTGAAAATATATATATGAGATTTATAACTTTTGAATGGGGCCAAATGTATGCCGTTATAACCCATTTGGCCCCCAAATCGCCAAAAAACATCGTTCAGGGCATCAAAACGAACCCGAAAGTTTGGGACCAAAAAAAAATCGTAGAAAATTACAATAAATTTTCCAAAATGAAAAAATGTTTTGAGCTAGTGGAATGGGTGGGTGGACACCTATACCCATTTGGATCAATCCTCCCCCCTTCAGAAGCAATGATATCCATTGCATTGAGTGTCCCCATTAAATGGGGAAACTTCTGTTGAACTTTCCTTGGTAGAGGAGTTGCCCTGCTTTAACAACTCAATATAGTTGGATCTTATGTTGGCAGGTGCCCTTAACCTGTGTGTCCATGATCTGATCAATGGCTTCTTGTTCCATGCATCCGAGATTAATCTTTGTAGGTTTCAATTGTTCTGCCACCTCCAACGTGTCCAACAATGGTGCAAAATATGGTTGAATGAGCTCCACATTGAATACTGGGTGCAGGCCAAGGAATGGAGGAATACTTAATTAGAAGGAATTATCATAAACTACCTTGGTGATGGTGTATGTCCCATATCCAAGTGGACGAAGCTTCTGATGGGGTCCTATGAGCCTCTCTTTCTACAAATGCAACCAAAGCTTATCCCCAACCTGGAACTTGTGTGGAACCCGATGTTGGTCATGTCGTTTCTTGTATTTAGTATTGGCCTTTTCCAAAATGTCATGGACCTATTGGCAGATGTGTTGGATTTGTTCAACAAATCTGGTGGCCTTATCAGCCTCATCCTAAGCATGGGAAGATTCATCCCATGTGAATGCAAGGGGCATAGCTACATCAATTATGACCAATGGTTGGAAACCCAAGCACACATTAAAAGGGTTGTGACCGGTAGACATATGAAGAGATCTGTTATAGCTATGTTGAACATATGGAAGGATCTCATCCCATGTGCAGGGATGTTTAGAATTGTACATTCTCAGAATATGCACAATCATTCGGTTGACTACCTATGTTTGTCCACCAGTGCGAGGGTGGAAGGAAGTTGATTTGGTGAGCTTGGCCTCCATCAATGACAATAGACTAGACGAGAAAGTGCTTAGGAACCTATTGTCCCAATCTGAAATTATAGTCTGTGGCAACCCAAAATGAACCCAAACATGTTCAAAGAAGAGCTTAGCAGTGGATTCGGCAAAGATGCTCTTCTTGCAAACTATCAGAATGGCCATCTTAGAGAAGTGATCCACAACAACAAACACATAATCATAGCCATGCTTAGTTGAAGGTGGTCCTAACATGTAATCCATGGAGATGGATTCCCATGAACCATTCGGAGTGGGAAGGGTGGTGTATAACCCTTGCTTTTTGAATTCTAGGTTCGCGATGGTGCAAGCATTGCAGGATATGATATATCAATCGACGTCTTGTCGAAGTTTGGGCCAATAAAAATACTTCTACAAGACTGCCATTGTCTTCTCAGTGCCAAATTTCCCTTCCACTTGACGACAATACGCTTCCCAAATCATCTTCACACGCTCGCTTGAAGGAACATAGAGATGACCCAGGTGGAATAGCAATCCTTCCTGAAGATGAAAGTCTTCCACTGGTCTACCTGCACACAAGGATTGATAGATGGGAATGAGCTCAAGATCATTGTCATATAGTTGAGGTCACCCAGAGGTCTCATGGCAGCAAGAGTTGAGCATCGTGGTTAATGCTGCTACTAGATGTCAATTGAGATAATCAACGACTCAATTGGTGTTTCCCTTCTTATATTTAATGTTTAGGTGGAACTGCTGCAAATAAGTGACTTATGGTGGCAATCATTCTGTAACTTTCCTTGGGTTTGCATGAACTTCAAGGGCTTGTGATCAATGTGGATGATTTTTTCTTTTCAAAGGATGTAATGCTTCCATTAGTGGCAGGCTTTGATAAGGGAGTACATTTCCTTGTCATAGGTGGGTTACTTGCGGATTGTATCTGAAATGTTATCACTATGATATGCTACTAGATGGTCATGATGAATGAGGACCGCACCAATGGCGTAGTCAAAATCATGTGTCTTGATCTCAAAGGGTTGTTGCAGATCTAGTAAGGTAAGGAAGGGCGTCGAACATAAGCATTGTTTTGGCTCCTCAAATGTGTGTTGTTGTGGCTTGGACTAGATGAACTCGGCCTTAGATCCACATTTGATCACCTGGATAATGGACCAAGCAATATTAGAGAATCTAATCACAAATTTGCAAGGACTAGGAAGCTACAAAGCTCTGTGAGAGTCTTCGAGATTGGACAATCGTGAATGGCTTCGATCTTGGCCAGATCTACATGAACACCATGTTTTTCCATAATGTATCTCAGATACTGAACCATTTTCATACCAAATGGGCATTTTTCTAGATTGGCATATAACTTGTGTTTTTGTAGAGTGCTAAGTACCTGGTGGATATGTTGCAAATGTTCTTCCCATGTTCTACTATAGATGAGGATATCACCTAAATATACAACCACAAAGGAATTGGTGAATGGTCGTAGAATGTCATCCATCATCCTCATGAAGGTTTTTGGAGCATTCGTCAAGACGGAAGGCATGACTAACCACTCAAAAATGCCTTCCCAATATTTGAATGCAAGATTTCAGACATTTGTCTGCTCAATTAGAACTTGATGATAGGCATACTTCAGGTCAATCTTGCTTAAATACTTGGCCCCCTTGAGTTGTTCGAGGAGGTCGTTGATCTATGGAATGGAATACTGATTTCAGACTATGATCTTGTTTGCATCTTGGTAGTCAACAAAGAGTCTCCATGTCTCATCTTTATTTTGTACCAACACAAATGGGCTCCCATAAGGTGAGGAGTTGGGTTGAGTGTGCCCCTTTTAGATTAACTCTTGAATCTAGCGTTTGATTTCTTAATTCTCCATGAGGGAACGCAAGTATACTGACCCATTAGGTAAGGGAGCACCAAAGATCAAATCAATGGAATGCTTGACCTGACAATGTACTAGAACCCCGATAGGTGTGGTGAATATGTTTGTGTATGCTTTCATGATCTTGTCTACCTGTTTTTGTTGCATAAAGGATTTTTGTGTGGAGGCGGTGGGTGTTGATGTGATCTTTCATTCACCCTCACAACAAACCATGAAGAGTACGAATTTCCCTTTTTGGGAGATTACCTTCCCGCACTACTTCGTTGTGATGAGAGACACTACAATAGCAGAAAGTGTCTCTGGTATCCTGTAGAGTTTTTTTCCCAAAGTAATAATGACACTATGAGGTCTAGACTCATACATAGCATGAAATTTCCAAATGTATGGTTGTCCTAAAAGAACATCACAAACTTCAAGAGGGGAAACATCACACATTACCTCATATTTGAAAGGCTTGATGTCGTAGGAGAGGAAGCACTATTGAATGACATGGATGTATCGTCCATGGCTTAGTCAACCAATGTTGTAGGGTCGAGGATTTGGAACCGTAGGAAGTTTCAATATTTTGATGACCTCGACCGAGATGAGGTTCTTCTGACTACCATTGTCAACAATGAAATGTAACGAAGTCCCATGCACCCATAGTTGCGAATGGAAGAGGCACGCACTCCTTTTCTTTGTTGCTTTTGATGCAGCTTGACTGATCGGACGAACCGCAGCCAAAACGCAAAGCATACACACCGGAGTCTTTGTAATTTTTAGTAAATTTTAATCGATGTGTTTTTATTAGAAAGAAAACCCTCCAAAAACCTCTTTCAGTCCAAGTGGACCTCAATCAGGGAATCAAGGAGGGGGTTGATTTTAATTGATTGCTTGGAAAAATTAATAGTGAATAATGAAGCAACAAAAACAAAACAAACCACAAGTTCTCTAATTAAATTTACCACGATCCTCTTTCACCTTTCGATTCAATCAGGATTCGTGGGGTAAGTATTAAAGTTACTTTGACTTTATAATATGGAAGATATGATGAAGTAATCAAAGTACACTATTTTGCATAGATAAAACTAATCTAGAACAAAAAATAGGAAAAATGCAAAACAGGAAAAAAAGACGCGAATCCCCCTAGGGGGATGGGGAATGGGCTCGGAAGAGCCTATTCGAAATTATTTTTTATTACCAACGGTTACAATATCAACAAACTAATATAATTCCTCTTCGTTCTTATACAGAATGAACCCGAGAGCTTACAAAGTGCAAAAAATAAAGATTTCGGAAAATGGGGAGACCCCTGGGGGGTTCCGAATGGTCCAAAAGTCACTTTTCGGACAGCACCTCCTCCTCTTTTCTATTATACCTGCTAAAAACCAGCAAGCTTATTAAACATAAATATGCGCAAAAGCACTTTGAAAGTACCTTTGGGTCAACACACTTTTAACCAAAAAAAACTAAGTTAAAACTAGTTAACAAAAAGATGAAAAAAGGAACCAAGGAAAGCAAGCTTTCCTTGGGATCTTGGCTTGCCTTTTAGGCAACCAATATGATGTGCACTGATTGCTGGATTTATCCTTTAAATTACGAAATAAAAAGCTAATGCATGCAAGCTACAGATTTCCTTTAAAATGCCATGCAAAAGACAATTTCTTTATGCCAAATCTATGATGCTTATGGAAAACTTTTGAAAAACAGAGATCTAGCTTTTTGAATGCTTATGTATGAAATCTAATGAGATATTTTGCATATGTTAAATTAGGAGCTCCTGCATAAACAAAGAAACCAAGAAGTTTTGATTTTTTTTAAAGGAGAAGAAGAGGAGAAGGCGAGCTTGTAGCCGTGAAGATCAACCGTGGAACTTTCCGGTGGAATGTCGAGGAACTATGCCTTTGAGAAAGTTTGAAGAAAGTGAGGAAGCAAACTAGATCAACACCCTCTCCAAGCTAGGAACCTGCAACTAATCCAAAGGCTTGCCAAGATGCTTGTGAGATCCGGTTAATACATAAACAGAGATATTAGAATAGCATGCATATAATCTTATAAAGCATGTTAATCTAGATCTCTAGACATGCATAAAAGAAAAAGAGATGGCCAATAAAATTATTAACAAATTCATTTCCTATCAAGATCATAATAAACTTAGTATCAATCTTTTAGCATTGGATCCACAATATCAAAATAAGCAAGTTATCAGCACAGATACAGGTTACCTCAGTGAAACATGGCAATGCTCATCCACACATAATAGCATGACACCATCTTGCCTCCAAATCTTCTCTTTATTTCAATGAAAAATATAGCAACACTACAACAGCAACAGCTCTTCAATCCAACTCTAACTAACTTGGCAAGGAGGAAATTGTGCTTTACTTATAGCAAAAACTGAAACCCTAGCCCAAAGGGGGGGCAATTCCCAAGGAGAGAGGGACTACAGCTGCATTAGGAGTCAAGCTAAGCTTGATCCGAGTCTAACTGAGTCTAATCTGAGTTTGACTAAGTGTAACTAACAATCAGAGTGCTGATCGGACTGACACATCAACAGGTTAACTGAAACATCAACCAAACCACATCCAAATGAGCCCACACATGTGGAGGAGAGAGAGAGGGCGCAAATCCCAAGGATGCATGTTGTGGTGCACTCCCTCTTCAGCCCAAATCAACTCCTTCTATCAAGGCATGGTTAGCTCTAGTCAATCCAAAGCCGATGAGACTAATTTCGGTCAAATCAGAACAAATCCCACTGATTTAGGAATTTGGGTTTTCTCCATTATTTAATTAATTTATCAATTAAAATAATCAACATTTGATTTTTTTGGATTTTCTAACCTGAGTTATGAGAAAATCAGTCAAAACTTAAGAAAAGTGGGTTTATGGGTTTACCGGGTGCTCTAAGTTAGAAAATGAGCATCCCCATGACTAAAACTAATTTCTGAGCCCACTTTTATTACAAGACCAATTTTTTCAATTAGACTAAAAAAATAGCCTAAGTTTTGTGGAAAAATTAAAATTAAAAAAAAATTTAAAACCTAGGGAAACTTAGACATGTTCATATGGCTCGACCATAATGCCTCCTAATGCCTAGCATGTTTATACATGGACACACAGACTCTAATAACCTCAATAAGCCTAAATGTCAATCTGACCACCCCAACTTTGGAGGAGTTTGGTGAAAAACTCAGAAATTATCAGTGGTTTATTCAAGAACCAATAATAACCAAGGGAAAAAACACCCTGGGCTGATCGAATTGACAAGTCTGTCTAGGAGACCGAGTCTTTTACGGACACTACCATGCTAGTACATTTTATTACAACTCCCCTACGGGGTATGAACATGTGATATAGTACAACAAGCACTTCCCAGAAGCAATTCTGAAGGTCTTCTGAAGTCCGAACAAATCATCTTTGTCTGGTTCACCAGTGTAATGTCCTCTTCCGATTAGGCCTTCAGGCCCAAAACCGCTAACCTATGTGATTCCTATGGGTTCGAGCGGTTACTGACAGTTAGGGAATCATCTAAGGACTGATGTCATCCATAGAAAATCTAGGGCATCATCATTAGGTCAAGAAGGGCCATCGAGGCCAAAGGCCACCTTCGTGCATGCCATCCAAGCATTATTTAATGATGCATGCACTCATTTAAGTCTCCAGGAGCATGCATGCAAGTCAACTGCAAATTAGAAGATAAAGTGACCTAATTAGGTCAAATATTAAGGTTCCGCAGTTGAAAGTTATAAAAGGAGGATAAAGCGAAAGGAGACTTCACTTTTGATGATTATTATTTTGGGAGCTCTTGAATAGCAGCACAGCATGCAGCACAGATGTTGGGGTTGGAGACAGCGTCTTCAACTAGCGGGGTTTCGACAGTGAAATATCTGTCCTAGTCTCATTCAGGGTAAGCCATACAGGTTCACCATTTGCTCTTACATTCATTCATAGTTATCCAGTATACGGTGTAGATTGTTGCAGGGACACGTGTGCAGGCGTAAGGGGGGTTTCCAGCCAGAAAGGCCTAATCAGTTGTTGGGTCTTCAGATCTCAGTTTTACTTTGAAACTCAGGCACCATTCTCATCATCAGCATCTTACTCCGGTACCCGGTGATTATCATATCCGACCGTGCTCATCCGGAGTAGTTATCAGCTATTTCGGAATCAGGGGGGCGTGAGTAGCTATCTCTCTGGAACAATTCGCTAGCCTGCCTAGAGACCTCTGAAAATCCGCATGTACCAGGCATTCTCTCCGACACGGGAAGGCTATCAGTCCTGCAAATCGACAGCTCCATCAGACACCTCCTTCACTGAAAACGTCACCCTTATTTGATCTGGGGTTCTTGCTGCTGGGGTTTCACCGGAAGCAGAAGATATCAGTCCATCGTCGATTCAGTTCTTGATGCGTGCATACTCTCTCAGGAGTAGTCCAACCAGCTTATCAGTGGTAAGTGTTCATTCTATCTCACAAACCCTAACCCTAATTTTTGCTATAAAATAGAGATTTTTGCATGGTAGTTTGCATGCCCGGTTGTATCAGCATAATTGCATAGGAATAGAAAATATCGGGATTTGGGATATTACAGTGGTATCAAAGCTATCTTCTTGGCCAGTTGTGGGCTTAAGAAATGAGACATAGATGAATCCAGAGGGAGACCCTTTTGTAACCTATAGGAGGAGAAAGAGTAGATACATAGGAGACTTTGAGGATAATCAACTAGAAGATACCAATTCAGACATGGAACAAACAGGTATACGCTCGGATAGGGGAAAAGGAACGAGAGAAGAGGAGGATAGGATGGAATTTCGCAACTTAGTATCTACATTGCAAGACTTAGCAAAAGGGAAAAAAGATGTGCTCAATGCAATCAAGAGATTATCGGCGAAACCAGAAATAAGTACCAACAATACACCTCCCTCACCGATAGATCGGGGAGCTACAAGCAGCAGTGGAAAGGTTGCGTACACTAATATGCAGAATACTCCGCACATATATAACAGACCTTCCAACAGGCCTACCATACCTCACTTCTTGGCAGATACAGTAGGTGGTCCAATCATGCAGGTAAAACCTAGCGAGCCTTTTGGAGCTTATTTGCAGGAGTATAGAGACTTAGGGGATGAGTTTCATGTTGCCATGTCTTTTTCTGATTTCTGCAACATGAAGAGTAAGAACAAGCCCAGGAATTTCAACAAGGGTTTCAATCACAATTATGAGCTGCAGAAGACCTTGGGCAGGTTGACCATCCCGAACTTTGATGGGACTCGCGGAGGATCATTGAGGATATGGGTTCAAAAGTTAGATACATATTTCCAACTCAATCCCATGATAGAGATAGATGCCATTAAATTGGCTACACTCCACCTAGACAGAGAAACTCACGAGTGGTGGTACCACGGATTGGTGACATTGGGTCACAACACCATACACTCCTACGGTGAGTTCACTCAGAAGCTCATAGAGAGGTTTGACAGGAAGGATCCAGAGATACATTTCAAGGAGTTGGCTCAACTCAAATAGACCGGTTGTGCAAAAGCCTTCATCTCAGAATTTTAGAGGATAGCAGTCATGGTAACAGATGTATCAGAGAGCAGGTTGACTATGTTGTTCACTAAGGCCCTCACAGAGCCACTACGAGGATGGGTGAAAGCCTACAAACCCCTCACTCTGCAGGATGCTTTAGCAAAGCCAGAGATCTTCAGGATTCAGTCCCCAAAAACAAGTTCCCGCTGAAAACCAATTTTCCTGTTAGGGACAAGGACAAGAAACCTTTCTAGCAAGATGTTCCCAAAAAAACATGGTTAGACGGGGACACTAGGAAAGATTTGAGAAGGAAGAAACTATGCTTCACTTGTCAAAAACCATGGGTATCAGGACACAGGTGTGCAGGGAAGACAAAGGCTCACTACATTGAGGCATATTCGGACAATGATGAGGATGACTATGAGCAAGAAGCCACAGAAGAACTACGGGCAGCTGAGGAAGAATCACACCAGGGTGATACACTAGAGGGAGACATTGCTACATTATCTGGAGTACCAAGATTCCATACTCTCAGGGTCAGGGGAGTAGTACAGGGTCACAGAGTAGGCTCGTATTGATTGATGGGGGAGCAACCCACAATTTCATTGACTCCGCTTGGGTAGCCAAGAGAGGTATTCAGACCGAGAAGTTCGAAGGATTCACTGTAGCAGTAGCAGGGAACTCCAGCATGGAGTGCAACTACTGGATTCCAAAATTGAATGTCACCTTAGGTAACTATCAGATGACAGATTCCTTCTACGTAGTGGATGTATCGGATACTCATGTAGTATTGGGTGTTCAGTGGCTTTATTCTATAGGAAAATACACTACAGACTACATGGCCATGGAAATGGAATTTCAGGGGCCAGACGGCAAACGGGTAGTTTTGAGGGGCATGAACACTTATCCCCCAAAACTGGTCTCGTCACAGAGAATAGAGGCAGTACTCCAACAGGATGATATAGAATGGGCTGCAGAATGTTTTGTCACCTTTAGGAAGCCCCCAAAGACCAACACACAACACCCAAGTGACATTCAAACCTTGCTACATAAACATGAAAAGGTTTTGAGGGACCTTCCATCAAGTAGACCACCAGACCAAGGCTTTGAACACATCATTGAGCTAGAGGAGGGGACACAAGCAGTCATCACCACTCCTTACAGGAATCCCAAAAGATACAAGGATGAGATTGAGAAAACAATCAAAGAATTACTAGAGCTTGGATATATTCAACCCAGTTCTAGCCCCTTTGCATCCTCAGTAGTATTGGTCAAGAAGAAGGATGGTACACTGCAAATGTGCATCGATTATCGAGCACTCAACAAAAAGACCATTAAGAACAGGTATGCCATCCCCAGAATTGACGAACTCATGGATGAGCTTCGGGGAGCTAAATACTTCTCCAAGATTGATCTTCGCTCGAGATACCATCAGATCAGGGTAAGGGACCAAGACATCTCCAAAACAGCTTTTCGTTGTCACTATGGTCACTATGAGTTTTTGGTCATGCCCTTTGGACTTACCAATGCTCCAGCCACTTTTCAGTCGTGCATGAACCACATCTTCAGAGCACAACTACGTAAGTTTTTGCTAGTATTCTTTGATGACATCCTGATTTACAGCAAAACATAGGGAGAGCATCTGAAACCCCTGAACGAAGTACTGAGCATTTTAGAAGAACATTCGCTTTATGCGAAAATGTCCAAGTGTGAGTTTGGCATGAAGGAAATGTTCTACTTAAGACACATAATTAATGCAGAAAGAGTACAGGTTGATATGGAGAAAATCCGAGCTATCAGAGATTGGCCCGCGCCAAAAACAGTTACAGAATTGAGAGGTTTCTTGGGTCTGTGCACTTATTACCGACGGTACGTTAAGGGATTCTCCCAATTTGCAGCACCCCTCATAAATCTCACAAAGAAGGGAGCGTTCACTTGGACAAACTTAGCACAGAAAACTTTCGAGGAGATGAAGGTTATTATGAGTTCATGTCTAGTTTTAGCATTACCAGACTTCTCACAACCCTTTGTAGTAGAATGTGATGCCTCAGGGGCAGGGTTAGGAGCAATGTTGATGCAAAACCATCAACCTATTGCATTTGAGAGCCATAAACTGAAGAACTACGAGCGCCACTACTCCATATATGACAAAGAGATGCTAGCCATCTTACATGCTCTCACAAAATTCAGACAGTACCTGGTGGACAGTAAGTTCAAAATCAAAACCGATCATAACAGCCTCAAGTATTTCCTGGAGCAGAAGGAACTGAATGAGCGACAGCAAAAATGAGTCAGCAAAGTACAAGCCTATGATTTCGAGATCATGTAAAAGATAAGAATAATGTATTAGTTGATGCATTATCCAGGCGTCCCGCCTCATTATCTCTCAGTAGTATATCCACAAATTGGAGGGCACTTCTCTTAGTAGAATACTCCAAAAATAAATTCGCTTGTGATTTATTGGATGGCCAAATTCAAGATGACAGGTACAGGATTGTTGATGACATCATCTATTACAAGAACAGAATATACCTCGTCCCAGAATCCACATTGAGGAAAAAGATCATTCAGGCAGCACATGATTCTCCTTTATCAGGGCATCAAGGTTTCTTGAAGACCTACAGGCAGATCCGAGAGAGGTTCTCATGGAAGGGCCTCAAGGGGAAAATTATGCAGCATGTACGAGAATGTAGCATCTATCAGCAGAACAAGATTGAGAACATCCATCCAGCAGGGTTACTTCAGCCACTACCGATTCCAGAACAGAAGTGGAAAAGCATCTCCATGGACTTTATTACAAGATTTCCCAAGGTCCAAGGGTGAGATTGTTTATATGTAGTAGTTGAAAAACTGACCAAGTTTGCACATTTCTTTTCAATATCATCAAACTACTCGGCAACTCAAGTAGCTGAGTTATTCTTCAGGGAGGTCTTCAGGTTACACGGGTTACCTAAGACCATTGTCAGTGATCCGGATAGCAAATTCACAGGTCCCTTCTAGCAGAAACTATTCAGATTAGTGGGGACCGAACTGGCTACCAGTACGAGTTATCATCCCCAGAGCGATGGACAAACTGAAATAGTCAACAAGTGGATCGAAGGATATTTAAGGAACTATGTAGCAGGGCAGCAACAAACCTGGATCAAATGGCTACACCTAGGGGAGTATTGCTACAATACTACCTATCACATGTCTATTAGGATGACTCCTTTTAAGGCATTATATGGTTACGAGGCCTTGGACTATGTAGATTTGGCATTTGGAGATAGTAGGGCTCCTAAAGCTAAGGATTGGATACAGGACAGTCAAGACATTCTAGAAATCTTGAAGGAAAACTTACAAACAACCCAGAATCAACAGAAGTTGTATGACGACAAACACAGGATTGAGCGAAGCTTTGAGGTAGAGGATTTGGTATACTTAAGGCTCCAACCTTATAGACCGTCTTCGCTTAAGAAGAAAGGAGCAGAAAAGTCAAAACCTCGCTTCTATGGACCCTACAGAATAATCACGAAGGTGGGAGAGGTGGCATATGAACTAGAACTTCCACAGGAAAGTAAAATTCACAATGTGTTCCATGTGTCTAACCTGAAGAAGACCATTGGGAAACACATTGCTCCATCTACAGAGTTACCTCCTTTAGATGATGAAGGACTGTTGATACTGATTCCCAAATGGATCATACAAACTACAGAAAGGAAGCTCAGGAACAGGGTAATCAAAGAGTACTTGGTTCAGTGGAAAGAACTACTGCCAGAGGATGCCACCTGGGAAGGTGAACAGGTATTGCAGCATCCCAATTTGCAATTGCTTGAGGACAAGCAATCTCAAGCGAGGAGGACTGTAATGTCCTCTTTCGATTAGGCCTTGAGGCCCAAAACCGCTAACCTATGTGATTCCTGTGGGTTCGAGCAGTTACTGACAGTTAGGGAATCATCTAAGGACTGATGCCATCCATAGAAAATCAAGGGCATCATCATTAGGTCAAGAAGGGCCACCGGGGCCAAGCATTATTTAATGATGCATGCACTCATTTAAGTCTCCAGGCGCATGCATGCAAGTCAATTGCAAATTAGAAGATAAAGTGACCTAATTAGGTCAAAGATTAGGGTTTTCACAGTTGAAAGTTATAAAAGGAGGATAAAGCGTAAGGAGACTTCACTTTTGATGATTATTATTTTGGGAGCTCTTGAATAGCAGCACAGCGTGCAGCACAAAAGTTGGGGTTGGAGACAGCGTCTTCAACTAGCGGGGTTTCGATAGTGAAATATATGCCCTAGTCTCATTCAGGGTAAGCCATACAGGTTCACCATTTGTTCTTACATTCATTCATAGTTATCCAGTATATGGTGTAGATTGTTGCAAGGACACGTGTGCAGCCGTAAGAGGGGTTTCCAGCCAAAAATCCCTAATCAGTTGCTGGGTCTTCAGATCTCAGTTTTACTTCGAAACTTAGGCACCATTTTCATCATCGGCATCTTACTCCGATACCCGGTGATTATTAGATCCAACCGTGCTCATCCGGAGCAGTTATCAACTATTTCGGGATCAGGGGAGCGTGAGCAGCTATCTCTCTGGAACAATTCACTAGCCTGCCTAGGGACCTCCGAAACTCCGCATGTACCAAGCATTCTCTCCGGCACGGGAAGGCTATCAGTCCTACAAATCGACAGCTCCATCAGACACCTCATTCACTGAAAACGTCGCCCTTATTTGATCTGGGGTTCTTACTACTGCTGTTTCACCGGAAGCAAAAGATATCCGTCCATCACTGATTCAGTTCTTGATGCTTGCATACAGGAGCAGTCCAACCAGCTTATCAGTGGTAAGTGTTCATTCTATCTCACAAACCTTAAACCTAATTTTTGCTATAAAATAGGGATTTTTGCATAGCAGTTTGCATGCCCGGTTGTATCAGCATAATTGCATAGGAATAGAAAATATCAGGATTTGGGATATTACAACCAAGCTCAATTGATAAAAAACCACTAAGTACAACTTAGGTGGTAACAGATTCCACATCAATTGTCATTTCTCGCACATCTAGAGCTAATCACATGTGGACTTTCAGGAACATTCTAGAGAGTCCAAAACCTAACCCTAGTCAAGAGTTGGGGCATGAAAAAGTTCTAAAACTAACCCTAGACGGCTATGAGGCCATGTTAAATACCGCGGCATCAAAAGATGAAGAGGATTCCATTCTTTTGATGTATTGTATTGTTCCATAGCTTAGCAACATCACGAGGCTGAATGTTAGATCATAACAGAGGAAAGAGGAGATAATGTAGTAGCCATTATTGGCCACAAGGTCATAGGTAACTCCTTAGAGAGTACCATTTCATTTATATTTGCAATTTGACATAAAGGGCAAGGCATAGTACTCATTTGTGGCTAGGATTTTCTCCATAGTGGGTGTTTCCAAGGTATATCTTTTGTTATTGTGTGGATTGTGTACTTATTTTCTCTAATTATTCTTGTTTCAGTTTCAGTTATTTGACATTCAATAAAAATAAGCTAATAAAATAAGAACTAAGTTGTAAGGTCCATTGTGATAAACTGTTCCAGTGGAATATCCACGACAGATTACAAATCACCTAGACCTGGACGAAGCTCAAAGAATCCCACCACTTGAATCAATCCACTAGGCTTCAAAGAGATCCTTGGATTGATGATAAAGATATAGAGGGATTTCAAGTTGATATTATTAAGAGATTCATTGTTGAGGACACGGTACTTTTACTATAATTGATATCTTCTGCAATACATAGTAGCTTCTTCAACGCATTAGAGACAAGGAAGCACTATGAGAGAAAGTGACAAGATGGAGATTGCAGTAGGACGAATTTCCAAAGCTTTGACAACTTGGCATTTTTGTATCATCCCAATTAGTATGTTCTTCTATTTTTTAGAGGAACTAGTTGGACTATAATTTCATCGACTCTATCAGGTGGAATGTACTTTAGTCTAAGAAAACATAGAAGCTAGTTTTTGTGCATACCATGTCTTCGATGTTAAAAAGCTTCCAGGCATTTGGAGAATCAACAACTAGGATGTGTCTAGTTAATGAGGACAGTGGTGCAAAGTTAGAGGAAGGCCATTAATCTAAGTTGGGGTTCCATAAGCTTCTTTGATATGCCAAAAAATGATGGTAAAAATGGTGATGGTGAAATTATAGCTTGAGCATTGTTGGATTGCCTAAAAGTGGAGGGCCAACACAGATAAGATGGACTCCTTTTTTATCATTAGTGTATTTTTGCATAATATCATGATAATTTATCGATGCATTGTTGTATTTTCATTTTTCTCACTAATGAGAAGATCAATGATCAACCTACTTATACAGTTTGTATAAAATGTTACATTAATAATATTTGTTTGATCCATTTAATTAAATTTTAAAAATGTATATTTAGTTATTTTTGTCTTTTGTTTTTTTGTTTTTATGACATACCACGCACTGAAGTTTGGAGATCTATCCAACCACCCCAAAAATGCATCCCCGTTCTCCCAACAAAATCGAAATTCTGCTCAACATAGAACATATTTATATGATATCAATATTTGATACATTATTTTCAAGCTTAAACTCAATTACTTTCCAAAAGCAGGATCTATTATGACTTACTTTCTTTTTTTCACTCACCCTAATAATCCGCCTTTGGAATCAAGGGTCCACCCATGCCACCCCCGAATGGACCCCGAGATATGTGGCGACTTAACCGCCACAGGATCTATAGTGACTTTAAATGTATAGAAGCTCTCAAGCGGGGCCCAACGGGTGCTTAAGTAGATTCCCTCTACTCTTAAGCATGGTTAGAATCACTGATTAGCAGATCGATATTAATATCAGTCTGCATAGGTTTTATTCCTGCAGAGGCGCCGTTAGTCTGCGCATTCATTGACAATCCAATCCATCTTATTTTTAATGTTTTTGTTTTTTTCCTGAAAAGACTAGCACACAGCCTGATCTTCAACACGCATATTCTGGATATAATGGATAATGCCTGCCTCCTACCTTGTTCTAGAGGAATACATTACAAGCGTAATGTGACATGAAGAAAATCTAGAGTTCTTGTTCATTACTTAGATTTGTGCTCGAGTGGTAGCAATAAATCCCAACAAGCTGCATCAGTGTCAATCCTTCTGGTCAATTGCTCTCTGTGAACCCAACTTGCAATTCCTTTATAATGAAAACCAAAAACTAACAGAATTCATTTTTTCTAATCTGGTTACTGCATGCATTACGGAAAAATCGATGCATGAATAGCGGCTGAATTCTTTAAATGTTTACAGAAATCATATATTGAGTTGTGCTTTATTCACAAACACTTCACCTGTGGCAAAATGGAATGACCCCCACAAAAATGATATTTGCCGCTCTCCCTTGTGTAATAGCAACTAGTAGAGAGCATGCTAACATACCTCTAATTAGCTTAAAGCTATTAAGAACTGTGGGCAAGAAATAATGGAATCAGTATGGGGAAAGGTTACATGCTACATAACATAACATAGATTTATTTGGATTCAATCCCATGTATAAAAAAGGAATTTCCTCTGTACTCAAGAATGCTTTCTTGTTGGGTGCCAACGGTCCAAATGTGTCCCTTTAATTTTAAAGATTTTCTACTATCTGCTGTTTCGTATATAAATTTTACCAGATTTAAAGCCTTGTCCAAGTGCTTGATAGCTCTCCACAACATTTTTTTATCAGCCGATGTTACTATCTCGCCCATGCATATGGAAAGATTGCCATCTCCTCCAGCATATAGGCCCCCAGCCATATCCACTTTGATTGTCCCGACACTGTGAAACAGGTAAAAAACGAGAAGAGTGAATAGGCAATTGGATGTATATCCCAGATTTTGAGAGAGCTTATGCTTTACAAAGGATTGTCGATCATGCATTTGTTGAAGATTAATGTTATTGTCAAGCTGGACGTCTTTAATATGGCAGAGACCCTCCTTCATGCCATTTATTTTTGTAACGTAGAAGTGTAGGCTCTCAATACCTTTCAATACATCTGAGATCACCTCAAACAATTCTAAAACATCACCCCATTTTGAAGTTGGAACATGAACTTTCTTATCAGAAGGCAGTTTTGCCCAGGAAGGAGTTTCGGATAGATACAAACTTTTGCTGAACAACTGGGTGCATCTTGCAGTTGCCGTCTTTCCAAGCTGCACCCTTTCTGATGGTTTATCAATAGTTTTCAGATCTGTATCAAGTTGTCTTACTAACTCTTCCAGGGCTTTCCTCCAATTATCATATTGAATAACCTGAGGTGAAATTGCTTTTCTAACCAATCTTCTCTGCTGGACTGAAAGCCCCAAATATTCACTCACCACCTTCAATGAATCAAAGGTTATGGAAGCTCTTTCACTGGGCTCAGAAAAAAGTGCATGTTGGACAGAATTGTTTAATACCCATGAATCCTGCATTGGCAATCTAGAGGCAATAAAATTTTGAGCCCTACACTTATATTCTTGCATTCCATGCCTGATCCTGACATCATAAACAACTGAATTGTCATCTACTTTGGTCAATCTTCCATCTATCAGGTCGACATTATTAAGACCTTTTCCCAAGCTGCCTAGGATTGAAAAGGTACTTTCATCCTGTTTAGACAACTGGGTATCTTCTTCCATTTGTTTCTTTCGGTGGTAGCTATGACCATGATTGAAAGCAGAGCCATTGCAGTATTCCCTGGCTTTCACCTGTTTGACAGCCCTGGAAGAACGGGGCCAATATAAGAATTCCCATGGGTAATGACATATCACTTTAGAATATGTATTCCGTACTCTGGAGGAAGCTCCAGCACACACAAGAGAAGACATCCTCTAATTTATCTGTTAAGAAATACGAAAGTCAGGATGAGAATATGAAGAAATATCATTGCTTTGTATTATTTAAGCAAAAGAATGGAGCAAAAAGGGTAATTTCTGTAATGCATAAAACATAACAAATAAAGATACCAGACATCAAAAAGATAATGTAACATACTCAAAAATGTCATATGCAGTGCAAGTATCTATATTGTCAAATCCCTATTTGTTGAAAATATTGAAGTATGGTCAATACCAACCTTCATTTCACCCATCATGGCATTTCAATCCAGCAATGTCCTCTCCCTTGTAACACTCAAAAAAGATGTATACAGTATTATCATATTCAAAAGCTAAGTTGCCAGGGTACTTGGGTACTGGGACGGGTATGGGTATGGGTATGGGGACGTCATTTTTTGAAACAGGGTACTAGGGTACGTTGGGGTACTGTGTGTGTGTGTATGTTGAACAAGTTTCCAGAACTCAGGAATGTAAGAAACTTGGGTACAAGTGTCGGATCTGTCTAGAAGTTCCCCCCAAATTTAGAGGAAACGGCAGGTTGGGAACGACAATAATATATATTAAAAATATAAAATAATATAAAAACAAAATAATTAAAAACACATGAGAAGAGAAGAAACATAGAAAAGTAATGAAACATTAACACAAACCAGATCACTTAGCTTCTCCCTTATATTATGGTTGTAACTAAAACCTCTTAGCAAATGGAAAGGGCAATAAAATCAAGAACACCATCCACAACATTGATTATGTAAGGTAGACTCTTTCTAAAGTGGAAACTTTTAAAAGTTATACTCCCTATATTTGTGGCTATATGTATAGAGTAAGTTTTTGGTTTTGTGTCAACTATGATTAAAATGCAGTAGAATATTAGATGTTTACAAGACATTCTATGCTAGGGTATTTGCAAATTTGTATACACAATCAAATTTAAATTATTATAAAATAAAAATCAAGATAATTTTTATTTAAATGTAATATTATAATATATAAATTTAGTTTTAAAGTAAGATTAAAACAATTTCCAATTAGTTCAAAGTTTTTTTTTTCATAAAGTAAATAGTAAAATATATAAATTTACTTAATTTTATTTACTATATAAAAAAGTCAAAATAGATTTAAATTTATTATCTATGTTGCATTGACCTAGAAGATGGGGGGTGTTACCACCTAAGTTGTACTTAGTGGTTTTTTATCAAGTGAGCCTGGTGAACCGAACGGGGTTAACTTGTTCGGACTTCAGAAGGCCTGTGGAAGTACTTCTGGGAAGTGCTTGTTGTACTATATCACATGTTCATACCCCATGGGGGAATTGTAATAAATATTCTAGCATGATAGTGTCTGTAAAAGACTCGGTCTCTTAGACTTTATTTGTCAATCTGATCAGCCCAGGGTGTTTTTTCCCTTCGTTATTATTGGTTGTTGAATAAACGACTGATAATTTCTGAGTTTTCCACTCCATACCTCCAAAGTTGGGGTGGTCGGCTTGGCATTTAGGCCTATTGAAGTTATTAGAGTCTATGTGTCAATGTATAAACATGCTAGACATCATGGTCGAGTCATATGAACATGTCTAAGTCCCCCTAGGTTTTTTCAATTTTTCAAATTTTTAGTTTTTTCAGTGTTTTTTATTAAAATTTAATTTTTCCAAAACTTAGGCTATTTCTTAATAGTTTAATTGGAAAAATTGATTTTGTAATAAAAGTGGGCCAAATAATCAGTTTCAGTGATGTAGGTGCTCATTTTCAAGCTAAGAGCACCATGTAAACCCATGGACCCACTATTTCCTAGTTTTGAGTGATTTTCCGTCACTCGGGTCAAAAAGCCCCAAAAATCAATTATTGATGATTTTAATTAATAAATTGATGAATAATGTAGCAAATCCAAAATCATAGATCAGTGGATTCTCAGCCGATTTGATTGAAATCAGTCAGATCTGAAGCAAATTCACTGGATCTGACAAATCCTTGACTGAAGGAGATGATCAAATCAGATCCAGAGTTGATCTTCAGCATCCTTTATGGGGAATTTCGCCCTCCCTCTCTCCTCCACACGTTTTTGGCTCATCTGGATGAGTTTTGGTGGATGCTTCAGTCAACAGGTTGAGGTGTCAGTCAAATCAGCCCTCCAATTGACAGTTGCACTCAGTGAGACTCAGATCTGGCTCAGCTAGACACAGATCAAGCATTGATGGACTCTCTTTCAGCTGATTTGATGTGTCTCCTTGGGATTTGCGCCCCCCTGGGCTGGATCTCCTAATTTTTGTATATATCCAAGCACAACAACCTCTTCCAAGCTAGTTAGAGTTGGATTGAAGGGCTTGCTATTGTAATACTGTTGTAATCTTTTGATTGTTGAAATAAAGAAGCTTTGGAGGCCAAATGGTGTAATGCTCTCATATGTGTGGATTAAGCATTGTCTTACGGCTATTGATGTTGTCGGCTTTTCTCTCAATTTTTGCATCTGAACCCTGTCTGGCTTGAACGATTCAGCTGAATCAATAGGAGTATAGTTGGGCAAGTAAGGTTACTTGTTTTTCTTATATCTCATAGAATATATGTTAGAAAATCTTGATTATACATGTTTAATAAGTTTATTTGCATGTAAATCTTGTCTCTTTTTCATATATATATCCAGATCTCATGAGGTTTCGTGCAAGATTGTGTGTTTAGCTTTCAGGTAGCAAGGATTGGACGAGCTGTGGATCTAAGGATTGGACGAGCTGTGGATCTAGTTTGACTCCACTGCACATCCAAAAGCTTTGTGAAGACATTGCCCCTCTGTATTCCACTAACAAGTTTCCATTGCAGATCTGCTTCAGCAACAAGCACTTCTCTTCTCCTTTTCCTCCTTCAAAATCAAATTTCTTACCTGGTTACTGTGTTCGAAAGCTTTGTTATCATTTGGATCTATTATATCAAAGTAAAATTTACATAGATCTGCTATTTCAAAGCTCATAGTCTAGATCTTAATTCTGAAAAGTATAATTAAGCCTTCTAGATCTAGCATAAGGAAATCGTCCATTTTGCATGCTAAGTAAAGAAAATCAGTAGGTTGCATGCTCTAGATTTCCTTTTCTGTTTTAAAAAGATTAAATCCAACAATCAGTGCATATTTCATTGGCTGCACAAACAGCAAGCCAAGATCTCAAGGAAAGCTTGCTTTCCTTGGTTCCTTTTTCATCTGTTTAGCTAGTTTTCAGCTTACCTTTTTTAGTTAAAAGTAAGCTGACCCAAAGGTACTTTCAGAGTGCTTTTGGGCATATTTTAGTCTAATATGCTTGCTGGTTTTTAGCAGGTTTGACAGAAAAGAAAGGAAGCTGTTGTTCGAAAATGGCCTCAGGAGCGTTCAAATCTCCCCCAGGGGTCTTCCATTTGACTAAAACCTTTAATTTTCGCACTTTGTAAGCTCTTGATTTCACTCTGTAAAAGGATCAAGAGGAATTATATTAGTTCTCTGATATTGTAACCGCTGTTAATAAAAATATTTTTTGAATAGGCTCTTTCGATCCCATTCCCCATCCCCCTAGGGGGGATTTGCGTCCGTGTCCTTTTTTTGCTTTTTTTGTTCATCATTTTTAATCTAGAGTAGTATTAATCTGCAGGGCAGTATACTTTGACATAAAATCATTTCCATATTCCATTTTTATTGTTTTTTTTTAAAGTAACTTTAATACTTACCCCACAAGCCCCCTTTGAGCCGAAAGGTGAAGAAAGGTTCGTAGTAGTCTAATTAGAAAATTGTGGTTTGCTCATCTTTTATGTTTCGTTTGCTATCATCTTTTGTTTCAGTAAGCATTATAAAATTAACCCCTCCTTGATTCCCCGATTGAGATCCATTTGGATCGTAAGAGGTTCCTGGAGGAATTTATTTTAACAAGAACACCCATTGTAAAATTCACTAAAATTGACAAGACTCCGGTGTGTATGCTCTGCACTTGGCTGCGGTTCGTCCAATCAGTCAAGCTGTATCAAAAGCACTTGAGCGACTAGTATAATTAGGACTCACTCTCCCCAATTGACAAACCATCAGGTGAAAATCCAACACCTAGATCAAACCTTTATGGTGGCAAAATACCCAAAGGAAGCGGGAACTTCTGAAAAGTGACCTCAGGGCGCCGATCTCTGTCACACCCTAATGGGTGCGTTATGAACAATAGCCCCAGAGACTCCATTCAGCCCACATATTCCTTACGGGTAGCCATGAAGGTTTAGTTTTGGACATACTCCAAGTACTCTCAAGTATATCTGGAGTCCACCCCTTCTCCTAATTTTAATCAACTCACACCTCAAATTTAACTTAAAACGTACCAAGAGGCAATTGCAAAACATTCACTCCAAACACATGCAAGTAAATTAATTTTATTTTTGACCCCATTCTAAGGCACTGGTTATTTTCTTGCTTTATATATATATTGTGTCTCAGCATTGTGCTTTCGTGTGTTCATTTTTGTATCTTGTCATCTTTGACTGTCTATAATTAAATTTTAAACTCCTAAGTAACTCATTCAGTTTAACATCACCATACTAAGTAATTATCCTTAGTAACTTAATAGGGTCTACCCCCCTTGGCTTTGTTAGGAGTTGAGCCTAAACAAAGGAGTCAAGAACAAGGTGACAGCCTTGACTCAAGACTTGCCCCCAAGGACACACTGAGTGGCTTGAAGATTTCTACCGCGTGACCCAGGTGTGTGAAAGGGGACAACACTTTTTGGCGCCGTTGCCGAGGATAAATCTTTTTATTCCCGAGTACAACTTAGCTTAATTTTTTTCTAAACAACCAAAAAGATAAAAACTTTTGATTGATCTAGTCTTTAAAAAACATAAAAATTAAAACTCGATCCATCTGGCGACTCCACTGTCTAACATCCCTTCAAAAATTTCTACCCGAAGAAACCGCCGACAATTATTCAATCCTCTCCCTGATCCCGAAGGGTTTATTAGGGAAAGATTGAATAGGCAGACTTCTCATAGAAACCTTAAAGATTTAGGAGACCAATCCCTCTCAGATATCCATCACATATTTGTAGAGAGTCATGTTGACTAATCTCAAGAAATGACGGAATTTTTCAAACCCCTTGACTTTTCTCAGATAGCGGGTAGTCCTCATGACATTCCGAATGATGCTATCAAGAAACTCCCCATATTTCAGGGCAATAATGCCATCACTTCCAAGTCTCACGTTCGAAAGTTTGAAAAGCACCTGGTCAGTTATTGCAATGATGCTGCCCATGACCATGACGATGTCAAAATGACACTCTTTGCTTTATCCTTGGAAGATGATGCTGAAAAATGGTACTTCGACCTAGATGATGATTCATATAAAACTCTTAATGAATTCCTAGAGGATTTTAAGAAGAAATGGGGGGAAAAGAAAGAACCAAGACATCTGCTTGCTGCCCTCCATAACATAAAGAAGATGGAGAATGAAACCATTGATGAATTTAATACTAAGTTCAGGCATGTGGTTGCGGACCTCCCTAGAGAAATCAAGCCAAGGGATGCCTCCATCCTCATATCTTACATCGAAGCTTTCACTGGTGATTTGAGGTACCAGTTAAGGGACAAAGAGCCGGCCGATGTAAAAACTGCTCAGGAATTGGCCGAGAAAATAGAAAAGAATATGCAGTCTTCAAGCAAATCCAACATTTCAGGTTACACTAGGGGAAACACTTCATACAACGAAGAAAAGGGAAAAGCCTTTGAATCAGAAGAAAAGGGAGCCTCTAAAGATCCC